>JANRFK010004893.1:59042668-59057807 GCA_030068395.1 Apalone spinifera | reverse complement strand
CGGGGGCCAGTCTGACAAGGTCACATCTCCAGCTACTCCCCCAGCTTTGTATCAGCTCAGTGAATATTCAGGAGCCAAGGCACCATTATCCCCTCCTCTGCCTCAGGCTTCCTGTGTGACCCTGGGCATGTCACTTAGCCAGCAGGGCCCCGCTGTCCAATGGGATCAGTGCCCAGCCCCAGCTCCCGGGGGGGCCTGAGGACAAAGGTGTTCAAGGCCAGGAGGCGCTCAGACACTGCGGTGAGGGGGCCAGGCCAGGGCCCCGCCACACAGGGAGTCGAGCCGGACGCTGGCCGCATAACGAGGGCAAAGTCTCCTGCTGCGTGACTTGCCCATCTCCAGTTGCTCCCGAGCGGGGAGGAGTTTGCAAGGCTGCTGGAAAGCAGACTAAGCAGTCTTCGACTGAACCAGCCCTCAGCAATCGCAGTGCACCCCCCATCCAGGTGCTCTCCCTGCGCGCCAGGTTCACTGCTGCCCAAGAACCCTAGGAGCCCCGCGATTTCACGGCGATCCACGGTTTAGGGAGTCCTGGCCCTGTGACAAGATTCTGTCCAGTTCTCACCTCCCCAGCCACACTCCTGGGGACCCTTCATCTCTCCCGCACGGGGGCTGCCAGGGCTGATGGTACCCTCTCTGCACAGGCCCACCCGCAGATGCCAGCCTAGGGAGAACAACTCGAGTCTCCTCTGGCTTTCAGTGCCAGCCAGTCCCAGCCCGGCTCCTAGCAGCTGACAGCGACCTGTGGGAACTGGCCTCCCAGCCTGGATTCCTGGCTTCGAAAGCCAGCCTCTCGCCCCATCCCCTGTTGCTTGGTGTCCATTAGACTCCTCGGTGGCACTCAAGGAAAGGCCCGTTGCTCTCGACAACGGAGGCCCGGCTGTCGGTGCCATGTACGAGTGTGACGAAAGCACCACGCAAGCACCAGACATGAGTGCCAGCTGGCAGCCTTCCAGTCCAGGACCCCCGAGCTTTGCCAGTGCCCCTCGAACCAGCCCTGCAGCATGTCTTGCTAACCCACTGCTCACCCCCCAGCACCTCCAACAGCCGCATGGCTCTGCCATCCCTGAGCCTCTTCCAAGCCGACTGCCAGTCGCGCTGATCTGTGTGATGTGATAAGACCCTGGCTAAATTCCAGCGGGAGTCGTCACATTACAGCTTGCAGGTGAAACGGGTCTTCGTCAGAGTTTGTAAAGACCCGTGTCCAGTTCGGATTCTGTGGCACTACTCTAGTCTAATAAACACCTCTCATTTCACTTCAGCCAGTGTCCCTCACTCCCTTTCTAGACTTGTGGGCTGTATCTACACCGGCATGATTTTGCGCAAATACTTTTAACGGAAAAGTTTTTCCATTAAAAGGATTTGTGCAAGAGAGAATCTACACTGGCATGTGCTTTTGCGCAAAAGCATCCATTCCAGTGTAGATGCTCTCTTGCGCAAGAAATTAACGTTGCCTGTCTACACTGGCCCTCTCGTGCAAGAATACTTGCGCGAGAGGGCTTATCCCTGAGCGGGAGCGTCGGAGTATTTGCGCAAGAACCACTGGTTTTGTACATTACAACGTCAGTGTTCTTGCGCAAATACTCGCGGCCTGTGTAGACAGGCAGCAAGATTTTGCGCAAAAGCAATTGCTTTTGCGCAAAATCTTGCCAATGCAGACACAGCTGTGGAGTTCTGCTGTAGCACATTACCCCTTTTGCCATTCCTGGGGTACTTTGCACGTCTACAGCTCACAATTATTTGCACTAGCGGACATTTTTAGCATCGCATGACGGCAAGGTGCTTTGTAACCCTTGGTGAATACCACCAGGCCCATTTCACAGACCGGAGAACAGAAGTGTGGAGAGTTTAAGTGACTCGCCCAAGGTCACAAAGTCCGTCAGTGGCAGTGCAGAGAAAGCACCCGCATTTCCAGACTGCTAGTCCCTTTGCTGGGTCTGCTCCATGACACTGCCTGTCGGTGTCACCAAGGAGGGCCCGAAGGTCCCAGCAGGGGATGCTCAGCCTTAGCACAAGTGGACCAGAGGCTCTGAAAGCTGAAGCCTGTCTCCCCTGGGCCTTGCTGCTGTATCAGAGATGCAGCGAAGCCACCAGACATGCCTTCAGCTGTCGGGGGGTGAACCTTATGTCGGCGTCCTGGTCTTTAAGGCTGAGTGGAATAGTCTGGCTAGGCACTGAAAGCAGAGCTGCTACCTTGCAGGGAAGAACACCATGAGTTTATGCCCACTGCCCGCCTTCTGCCTGGTCTCTGGAAAGCCCTAGGTACTGCCGACGCCCTGGCATGCTCTGAGCAGAGCCTGCGGAGGACAGCTGAACGCAGACTGGGTTTCCTTACCAGACCTGGCTGCTGCCCGCCGGTGGCTAAACCTCATCTCCGCACACTCTGGAAATGCCAAACCCTTGGGCTGTCCGCGCTGCGCATTCCCTACCAGGCCGCCTTTCCGGTGCCAGTGGCAGGGCAGTAGCTACACTCAGCCTGCCCAGAAAGAGGGATTAGAGGAGGGACTTGCCAAAAGCGCGAGCGCTGGACGCCGCAAAGATGAATCGCATCGGGCGAGACCTGCTCCGTGCAGGAGCCAGGCAATCGGGCGAGACCTGCTCCGTGTGGGATCATTGGGTGAGACCTGCTCTATGAGGGAGGAAGGTGCGCAGTGCGACTGCAGAGCGGAGTGACGCACTCGAACGCCCGGCTCGCACGTTGCTGCTGTGGCCCAGCCCGGAGCAGGCCTGGGTGCTCCAGCCAAACACCTGCGGAGATTCCATTGGGGGCAAATAAAAAATCTGTCCCTGGGTCCCGAGGCAATTCTGCTGCGCCCGGTGTTTCTTTACAGGGACCGGGCGCCAAGCGCCTTCGAAACGGGAGCTTCTGCAGCTGGAGGCAAAACAAACTGCAATGCAAACAAACACCGGGGCGGGAATGACTCTGACTCCCAGCACAAAGCCAACCATAATCCCGGGTGCTAATGACCCAGCGCCTTCCTCTCCAGCTCAGACCCTGCTTTCTGGCAGGTTCCCCCAGGGCGAGGGGGGGGGGGCAGGAGACAGCCCAGCATCCTGGGAAGAGCACCGTGAAAGCATCTCCTTGTTGTTCGCTCAGTTAGCCCCCAGACACGCGGCTGCTGCTGGTGGCAAGACTCCCTTGGAGGGGCGGGAGGGAACAAGGTTAGGGCGGAGGCCCAGGACCACCCCGAAGCCCTCGGGGGCTCCAGAAACGTTCCTTTACTCACTCAATTACATACACTGCTTTATAAACCTGTTAAAAGCCAATCGAAACCAGCCCCTGGCACAGAATTACTGCTCCATTATACAGCAGGGAGGAAAGCCACCGCTGAGCGCTGGCTTGCTTTAAAACAGGCGGGGGAGGGGAGGCTGCAGAACCACGTGGGAAAGCAGGCTGGGGGGCTCCTAACAGCGCCAACGGGAGGGCTGGAGAGACGCACACTGAGCGGCTCACTGGGGGTGGAGAAGGGCCTGGCACTGGGAGGCTGGGGGGAGTTTGGAAGGGGCATGTGGTGAGAGAGACCCAAGGGGCAGCAGAGACCGGGCAATGGGGGCTTGCAAAGCCTGCTGCACCCCCCCACTTGAGACACTCAGCATGTAACTGGGCTGACCAAACAGGCGGCTCCCAGGGCTCTGCGGAGGGCCGGCCTGCTCAGCCGTCTGACCCCAAGGAGGGACTGCAGACGGGCTGTCTGGAGCCAGGCGGCCTGGCCCTGCCGCCCCAGAACTGAGATGCTTGGACTTAGCTCTGGCCAGGAGATGGGGGCTGTGACCGCAAGCAGATGGACGTGGCTGGCCTGAGCTCCCCGCAGCCTGGCAGGCCAGGAATGAGCACCAGCCAGGCCCGGAGAAAAGCAGAGACTAAGTGGTAACGGATCCAAAGGAGGCAGCAGCCCCATTGCTCTGCGGCGACCCAGAAGGTCACATGACAGGAAGCCGGGGATGCCCAGGAGTAAAACGAGACCTCTGGGACGGCGGTCGAGGGGCAGGGTCGCTACACCGGGCAGGAGCCGCCATGCACACGGGTGTGCCGCTCTGCGCTGGCCTACTTGCCAGGCTCTGCTCAGTCTGTCACCCTCCCTGGGAGGCTGGGCTGCACGTCTTGGGCAGGGCAGGTAGGAGGTCTCGCAAGCCAGGCAGGGAGCAGGTCTCAGCACCTTCCCTCGCTTGGGAACGTTGCGCGACAGGGAAACGACGCTCTTCCGACCAGACGCCCGGGCTCGAGCCCGCCCAAAGCCTGTTTGAGTGGCCGGGATTGTTCCGGAGCGTCACGCCTGGAGCTGAGTGTGCGGGGCCAAGACTCCGCCCGCTGGCCAAGGGAGACACGGCGCACGGCTGCCGGTGAGGGGATTTCACATGTTGATTGTGCGCAGGGTGAGGTCGGCTGGGCTGAGGAATGGGAAGCAGCTTACAGGGTGAGGTTCCCACACGGCTCCTGTTAACTCCCAGCAAAGTTACCCCCACCGGCCAGGGGCTCTGAAACGTCCCTGGAAGGGCTCTGTCCCTCGCCGCAGCCGGGCACTGGAGGAGCCTGTGCCCACAAGAGCTCGCTGATCCCTGCACAGGCAATCGGGCGTGTGTGTGTGCGTGCGCGCATGCGCTCCTGGCTCTTACATGCAGCTGCCTCCTAGGAGTGCACAAGGGGCTCTTTGCTCTGGATGGAGCGTGTGAAAATAGTTTCACAAGGTTATGAACTGAGGCCTTCCAGGCAGATGCTTCACAATCAACAGACAGAGCATGTGGCAGGTCACTTAACCCCTTCACGCAGCAACCCTGAATCTCCCCAGCTGGGAATGGCGGGGCTAGCCCCGAGAGGATGAAGTGCTAGCCAGTGGATGGCCTGGGGAAATGACAGACCAGACCTTGTACACCAGCATTACTCAGACTGGGAAAACGGGATCAGTCTTCTGAAGAGCTGCCTGATTTCGCTGGCTCTCCCAGGAACACGCCTTTTAACAAGGGCTGTGCACCAGTCTGACACCCTCTCCAGCGGCACTGGCGCACGGGGGAACGGGTTTGCCTGTGGTGGCTGCACCGGGAACCCGGGGGAACTGAGCCAGGCCTCCCAGCGCAGCAGCAGCCAGTTCCCTGGGGAGGCGTGAGCCCCACCTTGCTAACTGCTCTTCATGCCCATTGCTATCCCGAGGGGCACTCGGCACCGCGCAGGGCTAGGCCCTATAAATAATGGTGCTATTCCACCACCGAGAGATACTGGTGGCATCCACCAAGTTCCTTGCAGAGCCCGGGGCACGCCCCGATTTGGTCAGCCTCTGCCTGCCCCAGGATGTCAGGGCCAGGGAGTGGCTGGCAAGATATTCCTGTCTGGCTGGACACCGGTCCCCCTGCAGTGCTAGCCCCGACCCAGGGCTGTGCATAGAGCCGTGCACAAGCCACAGAATGAGGACAGGAGATCCGGTGGCTTGTCCTTACAGACCACACGTTCCCAGCTGTTCTGCTGGGGAGCTACAGACCTGACTTTGCAAGAGAGAACGGCCCTGGGGTAAGGGCCTTTTGCCGCCCCGCTGGAGAACCGCCCTCATCTGGCCATGTTGTGAGCTGCCAAACATCTCAGTCGAGACCGGGCAGTTCGGCTGCTACGTTCTCCAAAGAGCCTGGCTGCAGGGAGCCCCACCCAGGTGGCAGGCGCTGAACTGGAAGCTCCCGGTCTTTGCTGCTCCCGGGCGCCGCGACACCAGCACAAGGGCCGAGCAGGGAGCCGGGCCTGCCTTGTGCTCAATGCTCCAGCACAGAGGAAGAAGTGGCCTGCCACAAAGGCGGGAGGCACGAGAGCCGGAGTCGGGCGGGGGGCGGCAGAGCAAGCAGACGGGCGAGTGGCTCGGGGCGGGGGCACAGGGCTGGTTAAGAAGAGCTGTTAGGGTACGTGGGGCCCTGCAGAAAGGTTTCTGGGCTGCCTGACGTGCAGATCGTTTTGCGGGACCCCTCAGTCCAGGGTGGGCTGGGGGACGCGGTTCCACTCTGCTGCTCTGGAGCTGCTAGAGGCAGGACACTCTAGCCGCCTTGCAGGCTCCACCCCCCAGCTCCCATTGGCCGGGAATTGAGGCCAATAGACGCTGTGGGGGGCAGCGCCTGCAGGCAAATGCAGGGCAGCGCACAGAGCCACCTGCCCCCTCCCTGGGCTTGGGCCCACCAAAGGGAGCTGCTCCAGGTGAGTGCCCTGTGCCCCCACCCCTCATCTCCCTCCCTCCTAACTTCTGCCCAGATACCTGAACCCTGCCCTGCGCCCCCTCCCACACTCCAAACCCCTTGGCCCCAGCCTGACGTCCCCTCCTGAACCCCAAATGCAGCATCCCCAGACCCACCATCCCCCATTGGGAGCCCTCACCCCCTTCCCACGCCCAACCCGCTGCCTCAACCCACGGCCCCTGCCACCCTCTGAACTCCGCATTTTTGGCCTCACCCCAGAGCCACACACAGGAGGCCACCAGCCTAACGGGACAAGGTCCCCTGCAGCAGCCAGGTGGAACCAAGGATAAAACCGAGGGGAGGCAGCCCAGGAAACGCCCAGCTCCTCAAGGAACTCTACACCCATCATCCATGCAGCTCCCTGCTCACCTTTGGGTTCCAGACGCTGGCCGCTTCCAATCAAACAGTCCCTGAGGTCAGCTCCTTTCTCTATCACGGCGTTATGGCAGATCAGGCAGTTCTGGAGGCTGCACCTGGAAGAGAAAACCGAGGACGTCGGATATAGAATGAAACTAAAGTCCAGCCAGCGCAATCTGATGAGCCTAGTGTGTGGGGGATCGGTCCTGCCTTGGGCAGGGGGCTGGACTTGATGACCTCCTGAGGTCCCTTCCAGCTCTTTGATTCTATGACTCAGGAGGCAGGCCGGGCTTTGGTGCTGCCCTGTGTCGGCTGGATTTCCTTCACACGCCGCACGTTCTCTGACCCTTGTGCTCAGAGGCTCTGACAGAAGAACGGGAGCAGCAGAAACTACCGAAAGGCTGTCTCCCCGAGATGAGTTTTGCATTTAGCTGAGTGGTCCTGGGGAGACACAGGACTCGCCAGGGTCCATCTAGCCTAGAATTCTGTCTCCAACAGAAGCCAGGACCAGATGCTGCAAAGAAAAGTGTAAGAGCCCCAGAGCAGGCAGATGTGGGGAAATCTTCCTCCCAAATTAGGTCAATGTCCCCGCCACAAATCTATTCTGAGCATTAATTATAATAACTTTGGATATTTTTCTTATCCACATAAATGTCCAATCCCTTTATGACTCTTAAGTTCTTGCTGCAGTGATTTCCAGTGGCATGGAGTTCCACAGTTTCACACCCCTGCCACTTTGATCTTTGCTCATGAGCCTTTTCCTTTGGTCAGCAGAACCACCACAACTGTTAGCTTCCCGGTGGTCAATGGACAGGCTTTATGGTGTAACTAGGCCCACGAGGGCTTTGAACAGCAGGACAGAGCTCTTGAACTGGGCCTTGTATTTGGCGAGGAACCACCTGCCAGCCCTACGAAGTCTTCTGCTCCTCAGTGACACGGATTCTGCCCTTCAAACGGAGACGGCAGTTCCCTCGCTGATGGACGAGCCGCAGTGAGCCTGCGGGGTCAGAGGAGCGAGACGGCGCAACCCCTTTCAGTTAGCAGATGCTGTAGCTCAGGCCTGGGATCACACAACAGGAGCAGGCCTGCGGTGTAAGAAGGGGTCGCCGCAAAGAGGTGCTTCGGCTCCAATCCTGCGTGAGCCTGGTTCCGTCCCCCCCCCAGGAAAGGCTAGAGGGATTCACTCTGGAGCTGTCCAGCTCAGGTTGCCTTGCCAGGGTTCTGATCCTCAACGGGGACATTGTGGCACCGCTAGTCTTTGCTTTCTGTTACTGCAGCCCAGCCCAGCTGCTGCCCCCCCTCCCCCCCGCTCGATGAAGCTCAGAGCCTGGCAATTTCGGGTGGGGCCTAGAAGGAACGTTCATCAGGCTAAAGCAGGGCTTCTCAACTCTGGAAGCCCCCGGGAGCCAAATGATACTCTCAGCACATGCCAACGGCTGCAAAGTGTGGTTTCATATACATGCAAATATATATGCAAATAGCTTATTTCACACTGATGGGCAAGACTACACAACACACAGGCCTGATTTAAGTCAGCTCTGTGGATATTAATACAATGCGATATTTACCCGATCGCCACCCCTATGGCAGCACTTTGAAGGAGCGACGACAGCCCAGGAATGTAACTACTAAAACACATCTCAACAGAAGACCATTCTATGGACTCCTTTTTTGTTTTGGCTCCCATCCACGGGCCGTGTGTTGAGCCCTGCGTAAACCCAAACCGCACCGTGGGCTGCAAACAAGCGGGCCGCGGGCTGAGTAGCCCTGGGCTAAGGAACGACTCGGTTCAGCACAGACCGCAGGGTGCTGCTCTGAGTTTGCCCGTCGAGGACGGAGCTACCCCCCGCACTAGCATAACCTACCCAAAGCGCCCCCGCCCCCACTCCGCTCAAAGAGTCTTGTTCGTGTGTTAGCTCCACCTTGGCCGAGTCTAGAGTCTCTCTCACCAGCCTCATGTGGGGTCCCAGCACCCCAATCTACCGCCCCCAAAAGGAATGGCAAGTGCCCAGCGCTTCTCAGGGCCCTGCAGTGGCCTTCCCACTAGCTGCTAGTGTGTGTGTCTGCAGAGAAGGGGTCTGGGTGTGTGTGTGGGGTGGAGGGAAGGTGGCTCAGACAGGAGAACACGATCTAAGCGTGGAGAATCTCTCGGAGGTGGCTCGAGGAGGAGAAACTGCTGCTACAACCAAGAAACTGCTCCCACTGTCATTATCTTTGCACTGGCATCAACACTCAGCAAGTTAACTCCTGCAAACCGCGTGTGTGGTTGGGGGAGGCGCTGCTGACGCCCGGGAACCACAGGAAGCTTGTTGATGCGTGCCAGGTGCTAGCGAACCCGGGGAACCCAGCCGGCGGGAGAGGGGAGACAAATCACCACCTCCACAGCTTATAAAAACCACTCCAGTGCACCAAACTTGAAAATCATTCACAATGCCCGCCTCCCACTCACATCAAACAGCAGCGGATTCCGTTTTTATTGTGCGGGTGGAGCAAAACTTCAACGGATATAAACACATTTTGTGGGTGTTCCTCGCAATGGCTGACAGATGGAACGCAGCCATTTTGAAACCACTTGGAAAGGCCTTTTCAGAAAGCCCAGGCTGCCAAGACATGTACTCGGGGTGTTTATTTTATCTTTATTTATTTTTTTAAATGTAAAGAGCAAGGAAGAAACTTTCATTCTCTTGCAAGATCAATGTCACATTTCAAGGCAGTCTATTGTGCTTTCTTTAACCACTGCTCTCCTGGCTGTTTCCAGTATTCAATACTATTTTATCCGGGCAGCTTTGATAGCACTGAGTTTGATGAACATTGCTGCGTGTGGTGTACACGGTTGATTTACTGCATTCTAATGGGAACCATATTTGTCTGCCTAAAACATAGTATATTTTTCAACTTTTCAGCGCTGTGAAAACGGATCTCTCCTGACCTTAAACCCGAGGCCGACATTCAAACCCACAAGAACAACTAATTTGGGTCGTTTGATTTATAGCTGAAGTTCCAATCAGAATTTGTTTTAAGGGCAATTGGCAGCTGGGAACGCTGCACTGAAAGTAAATGCAAATACGCCGCGGCTGGCTGCATTCTGGAGCGCGCTTTGCAAGCCGGGGCCTGCAGCGGTAACAGCTGGGGATGTGGGCTGGCTACCATTCGTTAGCTGCGCAGGTACAATGGGCATGCCTGCTTCCGACAGGCAGAGAGACCCACCTTGTTTTCTGAACCAGGGCGGGGACAAGAGGAAGAAGAGGAATGGCCCAGGAGGGGGTTTGGGGGGGAATTACAAAGATTTAGGGCTTCCCGTTGCAGACCACCTAACAAGATCACTCTGCAGGGCCCTAATTTCAGTGAGGCCACAGATGACCCCTCCACCTCCTCTCCACATTGTAAACAACTAATCCCAGCAGAAAACAACAGACAGCAACATGTACACGCACTGGGCCACATTCCAGGCCCTTCTTTATCTTCTATTTATTTTTCTAAAAGGTCAGAGATTGCAAGGGGGGGAGGGGAGAGAAGAAAGCCAAATACGCGTCCATCTCTTGTGTGGGCCGAGCCAGCGTCCAAACACACACAACACGGAGCTTTTATTGCAGAGCAGTCCTGGGACTTGGCATGCGTCTCTCCCTGCCCCGCCCCCCAATTGTGGCAAAGTCTCCCATAGCTTTAAACCAGAGGCCAGGGTGGTCGACTGCATGTGGGAGATATGCTGAGAACTGGGAAAGAATTCCATCTCCTGTCACAATTATAAATAAGGAAATATTAGTCCCAGAGACCGATTGATTTACTCAGCCCTGGGACTGCTCTCAGGCCGGCTATCAGCCTATAAATCAAACTCTTCAATCTAATCTGTCACTTGCAGTTGCAACATGCTACTTAAGAAAAGCAAAGCCTCTACCACCGAAGGCAGGGAGATCTCCCTGGCACTGCGGTGCTGCATTCTTCTAAACCTTTGAAAATGGAAATCTGAGATCAAACAAACTTTTGGGGAGGGGAGGGGATCAAAATATGCACTGCTCAGCACACAACGAACAATCTGCAGGAATCCAACACACAACCCATAATTACAGGCTGCCCGCTAATTATTTAGGACTCCGTGATTAAAGCAATGAACGTTCCTGGAAGAAAGGGGCTTAAATAACGCAGGTCAAGACCTCCAGGGGAGTGCTGGCCCTAGACGTCCAATCTTAGGACGGCGCGGCTGTCACAGGCTTGCCTTACAGCAAATCGGCTGAAATGGAGATGGAAAACGTCCCTGGCCGCTACTTTGTTGTGCATCCAAAGGACCTCACCTCTGATGGGCAGGAAGGCAAGCCAGGTGGGCAGACCTTGCTGATGGGCTCGAAAGGGGTGGGCTCTGGATCTATAGAGGAGGGAAGACACTGCTGAGCCTAAGGGCCGATGCTCGGTGCCGCCATGAAGGAGGTGCAGCTAATCCTGCGTGGCCAGAAAGATGGCAGCCGCCAGGAGGGGCAGACGAAAAGCAAGAAACACAGAGAAACTCTTGGTGCTCTAGCAGCAACCAACACCTTCCAAAGGAGTCCCGCTTCCTCTCCGAGCCGGAGGCGTGGGGGCTATGACACACAGTCAAAGCGGTAAGACACAGCCATCGTGGGAAAAAACGGAGCCCACTGTCTCAACTCTCTCAAGCCCACTGTCAGGAACCTAGAGAAGCCTGAAATTTCGCTTTCATGAAAAAACATTTTCCACATGTTAATAGCAAGCTCCTCCGTTCATGCACTACAGGAGACGGCAACTGAACATTTCAGAGCCACTTTTCAAAGAAACCAGTTTATTAAAAATATGGGCTTTGAGGTCTCTCTCTGGGGTAACACACAACTCCTACCAGCCCCCTATGTTCGTAAGCAATTTGCACGATCTCTGAGGGTGTGTTTGCCGAGGAACTTTCTACCCAGGTGTACGTACCTCACTCATTACCAAGGGACAACTGCTCTGCTCCTGCCCCACAGCCAAAATATTGCACTTTGCACCAGATGGACTAGCCAGCAGCCAAGCTTTCCAGTTACAGGTCATGGGCTCCTGCAGACAGCTGGCCCACAACTGTCTCGGAACTGCCTTCACTGGTCTACGAAGGTGAGAGGCAGGGTTCGGGGCCAGGCGAATGGGGAGGTGGTTTCTCGCCTCTGACACTTCAATTTAGCGATCTTTCGCTGACCTCGGAGCAAGTTCATCCATGGCCCTTCATTTAGCGAAAAGTCCAGTTGTAATACGTGGCGGGTCTGTTGTAACCATTGTAGGAACCACAGTGCGTGCCAAGCTGTTCCTCAGGATTCATTCGTTTACAGGCCTTGTGGCCGGAGGGCTGTGCCTCCTGTGATCATTTAGCGCACAGCAGAGTCTATTTGTTCCTTATTTCAAAAGCTAGCCATAGAACAAGTACTCCTTGATTCCCACCTCTGAGCTAAGCCGCAGGGTTCACGCTGACCCACCCCAGGTGGAGGCTGGGATATTCGGCGCACACCCTGGGAGGGCACTTTGGTTGGGTTTTTTCCGAGTGCGGGACTTCTCCAAAATGGACTTTGCGGCGTGCCCCGTTTAGGGCATCCCAGTAGCCTCCATGCAAAGTGAGCCCATTGGAGAAGTCTGCTCTAAACACCTGCCCTGCCAGCGGAGCCTGGGACACAACAGTCAAGCCAGGTTCTTTCCTTCTCTCACGCAAGCCACAAAGCAAATTCTACAGCCCGGTTCTGCTTCAGGCTCCATCTGCTCACCCCTCAGGGCCTTCAAAGGACTCTCCCCTCCTGTTCCGTCTGCAACCCCACAGGGACTGTGTTAACAATGGTGTTGACGATACAGAAGTTCACCTGGGGGAGACTGTCAAAGACACCTTGGGGCAGGATTCCCATTGCAAGTCAGGGGGGTCAGGCGCTCAGCTGCCAGTTTCGCCTTTGAAAGCCTCCTCTCTTGGTTCCACGCGGCCAGCAGGAGCAGATGCTTACTGGCATCCCTAAAACCACCCAACTCTGAGCAGATCAGCTGTGATGGAAATGGTCATTTGACACAGCCCCTCCTCCGTGGAACAATGCTTGACGCTTAACCTCTGATGTAATTTTATCTGAACCAAATGTTTGGAAAACTGGCAAGAGTTCCTTGTGCTATCAGGGAAACATCTGCATCCAGGTTAAAAAAAAGCGGTCATATATGTAATGCAGCTTGATGTAAAACGTCGTGAGCCAAAAGTGATCTCTTTTGGGGGATGAGGGAGAAAAGCAGCTCACACATCCACAAGATGTAGGTATTTTATGAGGAATGACCTCAATGTACACGAAGTGGACTTCAACAGAGCTGAAAAACAGCCCACTCAGTGGCTCAAAGTTACTCCTTTCCAGAGGTTTTCCAGAACGACTCATATCTTCCATTTCATCGTAGACAATACGCTCTTTGGGGCAAGGATTGTCTTTTGTCCAGGGCACGAAGCCCGTGCCTGTTGGTTAACAAATAACACGCCCAAAACAACCACAAGCGCTCAAACGTGCAGACAACACTGACGTCGGAGGTGCAACAGGCAGACACAGAGAGGGCAGGACCCAACCGCAGGGTTACCCGGGGAGATGAGAACTTGGGAGTGGAGTGTCGGTAATTGGAAAGCCCTACATTCAGGGAGGAGAACGAACCAGCCCAGAACCAGCAGCCACACAACTCCCATTTAAGACACTCAGGCTTCAGTTTGGCAGAGCACTAACAAACCTACTTACCTTTAAGCACGTCTAGAAAGTCCATCCCTATTAAGCAAAGCAGTTGAGCGCACGCTTAAGTGTTTCTCAGTAACTGCCCTAATTTTACTGCTTTCACAGTGGCCCTGGGGAACGTGTGTGGACGAGGCCCCGGAGGAGACAACTGCCATCTTAACAAGTGGTGCAAAATATAAAATACTGAAGGGTCACGGCACGAGCACAACTTCATTTGGAGCTTTGTAAACTACAGGGTTTGAAATGCTGTTCTCCTCATTCCTTCTCAGGAGGGGACGTGCTGCAAAACATACTATACAATGCCCCACAAATGGTGCCTTGGCAGAGGGAGCTCTCCTGTATACTGGTATTATCCCATGGGGAAAAAGGCCGCTTCTGGGCTGAACCCCTATTAAAGTCTCCACTCCATCCTGGTTTTAATTAGAACTTTCTTCCAAGTGGTCCCAGTTTCATACATCAGGTGCTGATTTAGCACTATCAAGGAAACAACCAATAAACTTCACAATCAATCTGCAGTTAGTAGTCAATCCCGCTTGCCTCGCTTGTTGTTTTCTCCCTTTGTACATGTTCTCCTAGAAAGTAGCATTAAATTGGAGCCACGTGGTAAGCTCGACCAGCATTTAACTAGACACATGTGGTCCCTCTTACGCCCGCTTACGGGGTAACAACTACAGCAAGCACTGAGCTCTCTGCTTCAAGACAGGGAGCTGGAACTTGTTTCACAAAGTCCAACAAGTAGCTTCTACACCTGCCAGCTTCTCTCACATCCGATCTTGTTGTTACCCTTGGCTCCTTACACATGGGACAGTTTCCCTGAAGGTAGACATACATCCTTCAGAGCACTCGGAAACAGGCATACACATATTTTGTACATAACAGATTGTATTCCTCTCCCCTCAATATGTCCCTTGTCTACTTGAGTCAATTGCTAAATGGGGCAGGCGCTGTGACTTCAGATGCATTTTCACAGTTCTTTAGCACAACAGGGCCCCCATTCTAATAGGGGATACTGCAATAATACACAAACACAAGAAGAGGAGGAAGAAATAGAACTAAGGATTTTTTAATGTCAGTTCTTTAAAACTCTTTCCTATTCTTACCAGTGCTCTTCTGGGTCACAAAAGCAGATATAGCAATAATGGCATTTCTTTTGTGATAAGTATGAAGACGTGAGAATGGGAAGAAACTGCATTACACCAGTGGTTTTCAACCTGTGTGCCACGGAGGCCTGGGAGTTCATAGACTAGATCTAAGATTTCAAAGGGGCATCTCCGTTTGAAATGCTTTAGGGGTCTGTAAATGGAAAAACAAGGTTGAAACCTCCTGCTTTACACAGATGGGCATGGTCAGCCGACAGTACAGGTGAGAATGTCTCGTTACAATAATTAGATGCCTGAACCCCAAATTGAAGTGATTTCCAGCCACTGGTGGTGTGTGGTCAGATAATGGCTGAAATTCCATCCATTAATTTTAGAGACCTTCCCTTAAAGAGACATTATCAAGGATATAAATATGCCCCATAGCTGGAAATCATCATCACCCCCTCCTTTACTGCACACGGCAACAGTCTTCGAACCAACGGGACAAATTCCCTGCTGGCATAATGGAGGTCGGCGGAGAGGCATCTGCTTACACCAGTGCAAATTTGACCTAAAGCATATCAGCTTTTTAAGCATTAATCCAGCAGCGGTTGCAAACTACCAGTCTAGGGCCATTTGGCCATGCAGCACTTGGTTGCAAAAGACCAACTTTGATGTATGGATACACCGAGTCTATTCCTTAATTCTGAGTGGATCTACCCAAAGTTTGAAAAGGTTCATTCTATGCTTGCTGGACACTGATACAACTATTGTCCTTAACTAATTCCCCCCCCC
>JANRFK010004893.1:58967129-58992601 GCA_030068395.1 Apalone spinifera | reverse complement strand
TTCAGATGCGCATCTGATCAGGACTTTGCTCCCCACTACCATCACTTGTGTACAAGATACCTGGCCAGTAATCTGTCACAAGTAATTTCCAGGCTGGTAACTATAACAACTACACAGAACCTGAATGAATGAATGGATGAACGATTGAATGAATGTTTATATATGTATAAGGGTTAAGCAGTGATAGGAATAAGTAGTTAAACAACGTTGTTTGCTTCTATCTTTCCTTTATTCTTTATTATTAGCTTTACAATAAATGTGGCTTTTTGCCTTATCCCCCCTCATAAGATCCTGCTTGCTTTTATTGGTACAACATCTCTAGAGCTTAACTCAGCCCTGGGGATTCCCCTCCCGGGAGTCACAGGGGTAGGAGTTCCCCTCAGCCCATCCTCCTTCCTGTCCCTCCCCCCTTCCCCCCCCCAGGCAGACGCAGAGAAAGGGATGGAGAGCTGCTGTGGGACAGGGAGTGGAAAGATGCGTCTGCCCTGGGTATTCTGCACCAGGGTAGCTGCACTGATGCAATCCCCGAGAGTGGATACATTCTGCTCTGAAACTGGGGAAGCGCAAGGGAGAGCGCATGTGCCAGAGAGGCACTAAGCAGGGGTGAGGTGAGCATGAAGGAGGCGGTCAGCGGGTGGGTGAATGAAGTGGGACTAGAGAAATGGCACCGTAAAAGGGGGAGGGAATGGGCCCGGGACAGACAGCTGTCCCAGATTTTAAACTTGAACTCTGACTCTTTTCCCATTGGGTATGAACTACCAATCACTCCTCCTGCCTAGTGTTACTTCTCACGCGTGCCAGTGCCAGGAGCGCGGAAAGCCCTGCCCACAAGCAGCAACCGCCGGCAGTAGCTACATTCCAGAGAACGTCCGAAATGACACCTCCAATCCGGCCAAGAGCAGAGCTCTCTACTGCCTCCTCCAAGGGATTCAATTCTAACTGGAACCTAACGTGGGTCAGTCAGTCTGGACCAGGTCCAGTCTCTAAGCTCATTTGTATTGTGCTGGACTAGAAAATGAAGCAAGGGGGATAATCGGGTTCAGGGAGGCTGTCGGTTTTATTGCGGCAGGAGGAATGACCGCAGTTCTGCAACAGAACGGCTTACAACCTTTGGCTCCTTGTATCCCTCCCGCCACACGAGCGTGAATGGAAAATCACCTGGACAAAGAATCAGTCCATGAAATCAACAGGACTGAAATCACCACAAGCCATAAGGGGAACAAGCTCTACACAAATCCCAGACGTCAAAGGGTTGTAGGGCCCCCCAGAAGAACAGCAGCTCCACTTGCTCCCTCCTAGGCCAGTTCCCAAAGGGCCAAGCAATAGATTTTCTTAAATCAACTAATGACAGTGAATGCAGGGGAAACGGCAAGCCTGGACCTCCAGCCCGGTCCTCTCTCCACAGGAACCGCACGGAGTGTGCCAGGCATGCGGTCAGTCGCGCGTTCTTTCATGTCACCTTCACCGATAACACCTTGGAGAGGAGGGAGCTTTTACTAGGGACTAGCTCAGAGGAAATCTACAGTCTAATCTGCAAAATCTGAAGCAGACACTGGGCCCCACACTGTCTCCATCCCCGACCTGCAGCTAGAATAGCCACAATGCAATTAAACACTTTGCCGGGGACAGAAAAGACAGGGTGACAATGAATGCGCAGCAGCGGGGTAGCACAGTGGGTTTGGGCCCCGATCAAAGCCATCCCCTTCTCCACAGCTAATTCATTACAGGCAGATTTAACCACCCGGCGCTGTCGCGCACAGCCCCACACGCGGGCACAGGGTCGCTCAGAGCGCCATTCAGAAAGCCCGGGCTCCCCAGACAGAACGTGTGGAATCTTAAAAGAGCCTCTTTTAAAAGACCGTTTGGAGCTACAGGTGGCACATTCGCACACAGCCAGCCCAGACCGCACCCCTCCCACGCTGCTTTCACCGCGCTGACAGCCAGCCAAACCCTGCCGATTTAACGGCGCACTCATAGTGGCTGCTCCGTGCCGGGGGCTGCCACACCTGTAGGATGCCAGGCGCGCACCACATGTCCTGCAACTCGGGCAAGCACTGCAGTTGCTTCGGCGGCGAGGCCTTGTAGGCCCCCACCCCGGCAGGTCGCCGTAACCACTCAGATGCACGGGGCTAGGGGGAGGGGTATCTCACTGGGGCAGGCAGGAAAGGAAAAGGCGGCACATACCCTCGGGTCAGAGGCTCAGCAGTTACAATTCAAAGGGGACAGCAGCAGTTGTTCTGGGTCCCTTGGGATGAGCAGGTAAGAGTCAAAGCTCTTCAAGGATAATGCCTGAGGTGCCCCCTCCCTGCCTGCCAACGCCCCTGCACTGGCTTTCTGCCCAACCACTGCTGCTCCCCAGCAATTCCCTCACAGGCCTGCCCCCCGCTGCACCGTCCAGCAGTCCCAGCGGCTGTGGCTCTCCGTGCAGGTCGAAGCTTTCTGCTCTGAATTCGGCTGCTCTCCAGATCCCCGCTTGCCCCCTGGCTGCTACTTCAGCTTCTCTTGCAGCTCCACAGAGCCCAGCCAGCCCTGCTCCAGCTCCTTTCCCTTCCCTGGCCAGAAGGACAGGGTGGCGCAGTGGGAAGCAGGCGGATGGGAGCTGGAGTTCCCTACCTGGCAAAAGCATCACAACAGTCACCTCCTCCTGCCAGCCTGCAAAACCTGGCTGGCAGAAGAGAGACGAGACGAGGAGGCTTTTTCTTGACTTCTTTTTTAAACTCGTTTTTATGCTCTCATTATTTAGCGCTGTGGGCCTCGCGCTGTACTGCACTTGGGGAAGATTGTCTCTGGGCCCACCAAGAGCCAACAGCGCAGGAGGGGCAGAGGGGGACAGGACACACATAAAAACCCAAGGAAGGTGTGACAAGGTGGACGAGGGGCCCTACAACACTGCGCCCCAGAAAAGGGCCGAGAGGTGCCCTCCGAGGGGCCTAGCCGCAGGGCAGGATAAGAAGAGCTGTAGAGGAGGAGCCAGAGCAGTTTCTTGCCAGAGCTGGAGGAGGGCAGATGGTGCTCCAGCTGGCTGCGGGGCCTGCGCCAGGACAAGGCCCTGGGGGGAGGGGAAGAATGCACTGGGGCCTTGGGGAAGTGGCCCAGGGAATTATAGTAACAACGCAGTGAAAGGGACATTGCAGACGAATGCTATCTACAGGGTCCCTGGGTGGAGCCCCGGGGTAGAGGGTGGCCTGGGTCCCCCTTAGTCACTGGGAGAAGTGGTGTGGACAGTGAAGCCCCTGGGGAGGGGTGGGAGGAATGAACTATAGTGACCCAGCTGAAGAGCTAGGACCAGAAAGGCTGGGAGAGGGCCAAGAAGTTGCCTGCAGGGAAGGCACCCTGGGGCACTGCTCTGTTCCAGAGTGGGGACAGACACACATTGCAGAGGCCACTGCGCGGGGACTTGCACCCTGGCAAGGGGTTCGCTTTGTTTGACTTTCCATGCAGAGGGCTGAGTCAGCAAAAAGCCACCGCAGAAAGCGAGCGCAGGCACACGCCCTCGGCCAGGGGGTGCTCGTGAGAGGGGAGGGCACCCTGCTCCAGCCGGGAAAACAAGTGCTCTTATCTTCTCCGTTAGGAAAGGGGTCTCTGTCTGAGCCCGTGCGGACTTCCGCTGCGGTAACTCCAGGAGCACTTGCACCTGGCTCCCCCTGGCTCTAGGGCAGTTCACGCTTCCGCTGAATTCGTGTTCTCCACTGCACTTGCCGGCAGTTCCCCCATGGGCCCCGTGCGCCTGCCTCACTTTTGATACGCAACAAGAATTTAAAACAGACACCCATTAGAGTTGCATGGTAGAGCCACAGAACTGCTGCCCCCCCTGCTCCTTAACAGACTGCACTCAGCATGGATGAGCAGAAAGATCCCATGGGCAATCAATGGAACTGCTCCAGCCTAACAAGAAATGAATGAGCATTACTTTGGGGAGATCGTCACTGCACAGGGAACCCAGGCGTGCCTGCCTGGGGTGGTACATCCCTACAGGAGAGCCCCACTGGGCTAGAGAGGTAGCGGGCAACACGTCGTGGAGGGCCTTGGACAACAACCAGCCCTCAGGTTTGGTTAGTCTGAATCCTCATTGCAAAACAGGTGGGTTGCCAGCCTAGGAGACAGCCCAGTCCTCAGTCATGCATGTTAGCCTGGACTTAACAAGCCCCGGTGAGAGGTGCGTGGACAGCAAAGGCGAACAGGAGCAACACCCGAAGTAGAGCCCTGAAGTGAAGACACTGGTAAGGGCTACCGACGACACACACTAGGGCTTTGTCTATACTTAAAGCATGGCCACAGCAGGAGCGCAAGAGCTCTCCCAGCGCTCAGTGTAAACCACCCGATGAGAGGAGTAGCTCCCGGCTCTAGCTCACTTCACACGAGGGCTTTACAGCACTGTAACTTGCTGCGCTCGGAGGGTGTTTTTTCACACCACTCAGCCAGAAAGTTCCAGCGCTGTAAAGTGCCAGTATAGACTTCGCTTAGGATACTTAAATAACCTTTTTCTCAACAGCTGTGATTACAGAGGGCACATCTGTGTCTTGTCTAATGATATTCCAAAAGTCTAAAATAAGAAGTTAATGAAAACTAAACAAGTAATTAGAAAAGACAGAATTCTAATATGACTGCCATCTCTAACCAGACTGAAAAGCAGAGCTGGAATTTAATTAAAACCAAACAACAGATCTCTCCAATCATCACTCAATTCAGACAGAACGCTTTCCATATAAACATTTTAATAATTAGTTTATTAAAAATGCCCTCAGAAATACCACGGGACTTTGGATGCAAGTGTCAGAGAGAGGAAAAAAAAAAGCGCTCTCAGGAAAAATCTATCATTATTGCAAAGAGTAAGATGTTCACCAAGAGTTCAAATTAACATTTTTAAAACACATAATTACAGTGGTTGGAACCACATTGGCTTATTTTCTGTTTAGAATAGATTGCTCATGATTTAAAATTTCCAGATCTTTTAATGGCAATAACAGAAGTCACTGCATCATATTACTTACCAGGAAGAAATGAGCTTACACCTCAAATACTTTTGGGAGGATGTTAAAGTTGGAACCCTACATCCTTAAACCCCAACTGAATCGAAACATACCATGTACACCGCACTCTGAGAACAGGTCTGGGTATTTCAGCAGTCTCTCTCATCTTTCACACACTTACCAGGGCCTGCATAACTGCTCAAAGGTTGAGAGCTGGTAATTTTGTTCCTTTTACAAAGTGACCAAACTACAGTCAAAATACCACAGTGGATTGAGGAAAACTAGAGCAGGAATCTTGGCTAGCTAATGGATTAACGCACAAATGAGGAACCTAAGGCCTCGGAGCCAGATATGGCCCCTGGCTTGCCTGGATCTGGGTCCCCGGGGCTGGGGTTCCTCCCAGCATTGGGGAGCCCACACTGGTGCTCCAGTGCCCACCCACTTCCCTGTGGGGCTGGAGCACACAAAATCTACTAGCCTGGGCCCCCCTAGGCTCTGATATGCAAGGGGAATGGGGGGAGTGTCTTTCTCCTTCTCAGTCGGGGGTCACATCAGCGAAGGCTTCGGGGTTTTTTTAAGCTCTCTCACTTGTGTGTGGCCCCCAACTGATTTTTCTGTGGGTCAGCAACCCTCCAACCCAAAAGAGGTTCCTCACCCCTGGATTAAAGTCTCAGAGGGGTAGCCATGTTAGTCTGAATCTGCAAGAACAACGAGGAGTCCTGTGGCACCTTAGAGACTAACAGATTTATTAGGGCATCAGCTTTTGTGGGTAAAAGCCACTTCATCAGATGAATTGAAGTGGAAGTTATAGAAGCAGGGCTACATCCAAGGAAGAAGTTGGTTATGTTAATGAAGCTAATCAGGTCAGTGTGGGAGAGGCTCCTTCACAGCCTTTGGTGTGGAGATGTGACTATCCAGAGTAGGGATGTTAAATTAACTAATCGAATACTTGTTGGAATTTCCATCGACTATTCAATTAGTTGATAAGGGAACCTCCGTCTTTGAACTATAGCAAGAGCCTGCTGGCCCCACTCTCCCTGCAGCACCTGAGTCTCTGAAACATACAAGAGCCCCAGCAGGCCTCTTGTACATTTCAAAAGCAGAATCAAAAGCAGCTTTTAAAAGCCAGCTCCCAGCACCAGCTCCTGCTCTCCCCCTTGCTGCTCTCTGAGGTTACATCTAGACTACACCTCTCTGTCGCCAGACAGATGTAGATTAGGCACGTTGAAATTTAAATATCCCGCACTTCATTAGCATAAACATGGCCACCACTTTTTTCAAAACGGAGCTTTTTCAAAAAAAACGGCAGTCTAGACGTGGATCTGTCGAAAATAAACCCTTTTTCAACAGATCCTGTAAACCTCATTTTTACAAAAAAAAAAGAGGTTTACAGGATCTGTCAAAAAAGGATTTATTTTTACAAAAAATGAGGTTTACAGGATCTGTCGAATATTTAAATCCCTACTTCATTAGCAATTTTGACGTGCCTAATCTACATCTCTCTGTAGACAGAGAGGTGTAGTCTAGACACACCCTGACAGAGGTAGCAAGGGGGGGAAAAGCGATTAGTCGACTATCTGATAAGCTTATGTTTATTGGATAGTCGACTAGTTGCTCACATCCCTAACTCAGAGAGGGGAAAATGTGTTAACCATCTGAGATCCTTATTCAATCCTAAATTGATAGTGTAAAATTTGCAAATGAACTCCCAACTCAACTCTCGCTCTCCCTTTGTAATTGGGATTGGAAATTCGTTTGTAGGAGCATGGCTATTTTCAGATCCATTACTGAATGTCCAGGCAGATTAAAATGTTCCCCTAGTGGTTTATGTGCGTTATCATTACTGATGTCTGATTTGTGTCCATTCGTCTTTTGGCATCGAGACTGTCCGGTCTGGTCAATATCCATGGCAGAGGGGCATTGCTGGCCCTGGATGGCGTAGATCACCTTAGTGGACGTGCAGGTGAATGAGCCACTGACAGTGTAGCTCAAAGGTGGGCAATAAAAATAAAGCAGCCCACCAGGGTTAGTCCCTGGCAGGCTGCCGCTGCTATGTTTACCTGCACCTCTGCAGGTATTGGACAACTGCAGCTCTTGTTGGCCGTGGATTGCCGTTCCCGGTGGGAAGTAGCACTGAATGGGACACCGCGAATGGCAATTTGCAGCCGAGAGCTGTGATCATCCGATACCTGCAGAGGCACAGTTACACACAGATGAAAAGACTAGAGGAAAGACTGTTGTGACGCCTAGTTCTTGTGTAATGGGAAGGCGTGACTAACTCTTCTTTATTCACTTTCTCCACACCAGTCATGATTTTCCATCATAGCCGCCCTTAGTCGTCTCTTTTCCTACCTGAAAAGTCCCAGTCCTTTTAATCTCCCCTCAGATGGCATTTCATACTCCTAACCACTTTTATTGCCCTTTTCTGAGCTTTTCCCAATGCCAGGAATATTCCTGTAGTTAATTAACTTAGTCCAAGTTTATAAAATAATCTAGATAACGTATTTCTAATTTGGGCCAGTACAATGTACATTCTTTCCACATTGAGGGAAGAGGCAAATTTCATGGATCTTCAGGTTTGTACTCCAAGGGGGGGCTGGACATCTGGGTGCGGTGGTAAGTCCCTTAAGCTGGGCTTTCCCAGAGTGGACCTCAGTGTCCGTATCGTTCTGCAGCTGGATGGGTCCCTGCTTGTATGCTTGGCTGGAAGAGGCTGGTGACCCTAGTCCAGAGAGATCAGACAAAGGGGACGCAGTCTGGCAGAGAAGGCAGGCTCAGTGGTATCTTCAGCACATCAGGTGCCATCCCAGAGGAGCCAACCCATCAGAGGTGGGGAAACTGTTTTTACAACAAATACAAGAGATTTTGTAGTGGTTTTGTGGCCTTATTGGTCCCAGAGTATAAGACAGACAAGGTGGATACGGCACTTTATCTTCTATTGGACCAATTTTTCTATTGGTGGAAGGGGCAAGCTTTTTGAGCTTCGCAGAACAGAGATTTTCCGTTTAAAGAAACTTTTTTTTTTTTTTTTTTTTTTAAGAAAAGCAGCTATCATGAAACCCACCAAGATGGTGCCCATCCCTGTTTTTAAAGTGTAAAAACTGGTGTCATTTTCTTTGCTTTATGTGCTTGCAATTGCAAAGTCTGGTTTCTGGTCATAACTAACAAGAGCTTTATGGTTTTCTAGTGGGTGTATTGGCACAGTGATTGTCTGGAGACATGCTATGGCTGTTATGCTTAAATACATGGAAGAGATATTACTTATCCAGACTTAAAATAGTTCCTGAATATTACTGTGGTGGCACAAAATGGCCTTTCCCACACAGGACACACCATGGGAGTGAGGCACAAAAAGAAACAGCAACTGATGCTATCACTGTTTAGCTTGCCCATTTGCATCATCAACCTAACGGTTCATGGCGAGCGGAAATGTACTAGCAGGGACCAGCTGTGAATTCAAATGCCTCTGTAATCTGATCTTGAAAAAATCTCCATGCAAGGACCAGAGCGCAAACCACTCAGATCCTTGTACTTTAACGAGGATAAAGCCTTGTAGGACAATTCCCTCATCTGATGCCAGATCGCATTACAACCGGCAAAAAGGAGCCTGGGGGTTTGATGACCTGTGGGTTAGCAATTACAGTTTTTCTTGACAATCTCAAATATTGCTCAAAACAAAACAACTCTCATTTCCCTTTAAGCCTGGAAGAGACTGGTCCCATTCCCCAGATATGCCTCCATATTCTCCGACAGCCCCAGCAAGACTAATGTCAGCAACAGGCTTCTAATGGCTTGAGGTGTATAGGAACGAAAGAAGGAAGAATTAAATTTGAAACGCTGCTTGTTTACTAGCACTAATTAAATATGCCAGATTTCTAGGAAAGCTTCTTAGCCTCTGGCTACTAAGTTACTGGCTTGTAAACAGTCAACAATTAGACAAGTGCAAAGTGAAAGTACAACAACAGAGTGCTTCAATCCAGTCCTACCCTCAGCTTGTAACAGAAATGTACTCAAAACCATGTGAAGTGATAAAGGCCTAGACCCAGACTGTACTACACAAATGAAATAAAGGGCTGACTCTACCGTGGTCCCTTGTGAGGAGTGAAGAATCAAGCAGAACGGGTTGAGAACCAGCGGCCAGCACAGCACATGAGCCCTAAAAATCCAGCGGTGTGCTTACTCCTAAAAATACAGGGTGCAGTAGGAGTTTTTCCACTTACTTCCCCAAGGCGTATCCAGTATCTGAACTGGGGCATTCATTTGTTTTTCCCCCACAGTTGGGATTTTGAAGTTAAATCCAACCAAAGGCCACAACCTATTTGCATAACCCACTGTGACTGTAAATTCTTTGGTACAGGCAGGCTGCTTGTGGTCTGTGTTTGTACATCACCTACCACAGCGGGTTCCTGGCCCCTAACGAGGGCTGCAAGGCACTATGTCAGCACAGATCACTAAAAAAGCTGGGGGAGACTGAAGTCAATGTCAGCTTTAACGGGGCTGCTGAAGACTGCTTATCTCAATGTACAAGGGAGATGAAATCGAATCATGCGTGCTGGGACCGGTAATGTCTACATGCATTAAAAGATGAAGTACAGCTGAGAGTGGGTAAGAAACAGACAAATTCCATGGACCACAGGCTGCACTTTTTATACTCCTGGACTATAGGAACAAGCTTCCCAATTACTTTCACAGACCGTAATGGAAGGTTTTGCAAAGAGTGGCAGAAACACTTAAGTGATTAAGAAACACTTAGAAATGTGATCCCGCAGCTCTAACTAATGTCCTCCAAAATCGCACAAGATGTTATGGTGAAGGTGAAATTCACACACGTCACCATTGTCCAGTCGTTGTGCTCAGCTTTAATGATGCCTTGAGTTATGCTGCAAAAAATATTCTGCTATAAAAACAAGGGCACAAACACATAACACTCAAATTCCCAGAGTTATGTTCACAAGGCAGAGAGAAACTATACAAAAATTCAGTCTGTGTTTACATCTAAGATTTACGAGAGCAATTCCAGAAACTACAAGTTCTTCCATGGAGGCATTTATTTAATTAGCCTGCATAGCGTCCTGGGTTTGTACTAAGGCCTCCAATGTATACTTATAAAAAGAAAAAAAAGAAGGCGGTGGTATTTAGAAGCATGACTGCTTGCTTGCTGAACTACTTTAAAACTGACCACATGCAGATAAGAAATCTCCCAAACATACTTTCAGATGAGCCGCTGACAAGCAAATACTATACATTTTACATGTATTCAGACTAGATGCTTTAAATTAAAGATGTGCCTGGATCAGTGAGACGATATAATCTTGCAAACTTGCCAACAATCAAATGCAAATTCAATGAAGGAATTTCGGGAGATACTAACCATGCCGCGCTGCAGTTCCGTTCCTGGCAAAGAGGAGGGCTTTCCTTTTCCAAATGAAGCAGCACGACAATGTAGACGAATACCACACTTGGGTACTGAGGAGAGCATGCACCATCCCACCCTTCAGTCCCAGCTTCTTGCAGTCGAGGTTTGAGGAAACTCAGAGCACAGGGCTGCATTTCTGACCACCTTGGCCAAGCGCCATTCAAGCACCTTTCTTCCATAATCTTATCTAATTACCTTTGAACCTATTTACCAGGGGTGGGGCTGAGGGGTTAGGGTGTGTGGGGGGGCTCAGGGTTGGGGCAAAGGATTGAGTACAGGAGGGTGAGGGCTCTGGATGAAGGTGAAGGCTCTGGGGTGGGGCTCACAGCAGGGGCAGAGGGTTAGGGTGCAAGACGAAGGCTCTGGCTGGGGGCAAGGCCTCTGGGATGGGGGATGAAAGGTTTGGGGTGCTAGCTGCCCTGCGGAGGGATGACTCCCCCCCCCCCCAGCCCTTTCATGGCAGCAGCTCAGGGGCAGGGGAGAGATGCCTCTTAGCTACTATACCAGCTCCAGCAGGCATAGCTGAGGGAGGGGCACCCAGCTGGGGCAGGTCCAGGCTGGGTGGGGGTCAGAGAAGGGGCGCCTCTCCTCCGCTGTGGCAGCTCTGAGTCAGCACCAGCCGTGACAGCCCTGACTTTGGGCTGATGAGGGAGTGGATTTGGTTTTTGAAGAGTTGGCCTCCTACCTTTCAACTCTCAGTCTTTAAATGAAGACTGGACGCTGTTCTAACATGGACACTAGCTGAGCCTCGAGTTCTTGGTCTTGCCCCAGGAGTCCCTGGCTGAAGTTTATGGCCGGTGCTATGCAGAAGATGAGATGAAGAATAATGGGTCTCTTCTGGCTTTAGAATCTAAGGGGAAAAAAAGCCACCCACGTGGAACCTCCTTCCATCATGTTACTCTCGATTCTCCCCCACCCCAGGTTGGGTGTTTCTTCCACTTATGGCTTCCTTCCCCTACACGGTCATAGCTTCACTTGTGAAACTGACCTTTTGTGAGGTCATGATTGAGCAAAGCATCCCTGGCACCTCTTGTCTGGTCCTAGCCTGGCCCTTTATAAACATCATATTCATTGATAAGACACGCAAGAAGCCCAAATGACCAGGGAAAAGAGAATACAACACAGGGCCCGGTATGGGGAACTAGTGGCAGGGTTTGCCCAACATGGGTGAGAAGCAGCAGCCACGAGCAGGATTGGTGCTGGTGAAACCAGTCTCTGGATAACTCATTTCATACGGGAAGTGAATGAGGGGCTCCAGGACCACTTGGGTTTGAAGCTTTATTTTAATTCCAAAGGAGAAACAGAGAAGAGTTATTATTTCACATCTGTAGTGCAGCAGTGGCTAAAGGCCCAATCTAAGGCTGTACGCACCTGTATAAGGAAGAGCCAGTCCCCACCCTAAGGAGAATGGGACCCCTTAAAAAATCACCATTGGCTGAATCTGTCTCGGAGTCAATGGCAGGAAAATAAACACTGGGATTAACACAGGTTGGGCAAAACTAACGGTTTTGCCAGGAATTTTATTTTGTTTTTCATTCCACACATTTGGAAAATAAAAAAACCTCATCTGAGCGGAAATTAAATGCAATGTAACAACTGTGTTAGCAGCAGAATGGAACACTAAGCCATGTAACGGATGTAAATGCCATGAGAGCTCTGACAAGCCCAGAGCAATCAAGTCAAGGCTGAAAACCCAGGTTTCAATATGACCCTGAATGCATCGCGTATAGAAGTGTGAAACCTCCGCGCAGCACCTGCTGTTGGGTATGTGTGAACACGGATTATATGGATTCTAACAAGCAGCCAGTTCCCCCCACCAGTAATGAAATTTGTCCGTCCACCAGCCCCCCTCCCATCACTGCACACTTCCTCAACAGCAGAGCTTGGGCTGAGGGCAGAGCTGGGGCTAGAGAGGGAATGAAGCAGGGGTGAGAACTGTGGCTAGCAGCAGAGCAGGAGGCAGAGCGGAGCTGAGGGTGCTCCCTCTCCCTACGAACATTCCTCTTCACCCCCCCCTCCCAGTGGACACACCCCACAGTTTGAGGATCACTGTTACACAGAATTTTGCATGTAAGAAGTGTATATAAATATGAACTAAGCCTTGGCACTCTGACGAGGCAGGCAAATATCTGTATTTTAATGATGGGGAAACCAAGGCAAACAGCTGTTAAGTGACACTCTCCAAGTCTCACAAAGGAAGTCAGAGACCCTAGCGTTCACTGCTCAGAATGCCACAGTAGGGCCACAAGTCCAACCTTCCTAATAGAGAGGGTGGGGATGCAACATAATTTCACCTCTGGCACCACAGTTCATGCCCAGAAGGGAATCTCTGGGGAAACCGAAAAGAGAAGCTTCCCTCCCAGTGCTTGTCTATCATAAATCAACAGATAGACTTCCCAGTGCCTCTGAAGTCGATGTTGGGCGGTAACATCAGACAACCCTCCTGCAATATCAGAGGTAAGCAAAAGATTAAGAGATCAGATATGTTCCCCAGCACCGCCAGGCTTCAGGCTGGATGTATGCTAGCGCTGTTTGCTTCTCTTGGGCCTGCCTTCTACTTCTTCAGCAAGATCAAGTCTAATGTTGCCGGGAGACTTGTCAGAGCCCTAACTTCTCAGGTCTCTGCTGCCACACAGTAAAGCAGGTTTTAAACTGCATTTTGCAGCTACGTTATTAGGACTTATGCATTTATGTCTGAAAAAACCAATGCAAAAAGATACAGTCGTTAGACTTTGGATATATGATTATTTGAAGTGGAAAGATACCAAAAATATACCAGAAAGAAGTAGTTGGGTTCATGGAGCGATGCCCTCAATAAACAGATGGAGCTGGTCTTTGTTGTTACGTGTGTGCTGATCTACAAGGAATCTAAACCCCATAAACCAGTCACTCAAGGAGGTTTTATGTCTGGGAAGGGGAAAGGAGGAAGAAAACAGAACGCAGGCAGAGAAATGCAATTATGTGACACACCAGTGGCCCCACAGCTCTGGCAGAGCGGGTATGAGGAACGGAGCCAACTGTGGGATTATCCATATTCTTTCAATAGCGCCTGAGTGCTGCTAACTATGGGCTGGCATAGGGTGCATCTACACATCAGGGCTTAACTTGAAATAAGCGACGCAAATTGAGCTACACCAATTGTGTACCGTATTTCGAAATTAGGAGTGTCTACACAGCACTTATTTCGAAATCGAGGACTCTCTGTCCAACTTCCCTTACTCCTCGTACAATGAAGGTTCCAGAAGCTGTAGTACGAAATCCTCCAGCTTGAGAGTGTTTCAACATTATTTTGAAATAACTGCCTGCTGTGTAGAGGCTAAGTTATTTCAAAATGACGTTGCTGTGTAGACATACCCATAACGTCCTACTTGAAAAGCTTAAATCTAGAGCAGCTGTTTGCTCTGGAAAAGCGGCTCTCCTTCAGATGCTAAAACAGGCCTCTAGGAAGGAGACCAATCCCCGGAACAATATTTTCCAAGTGCTCTTAGAAGCAAAGATGGACAGAGAAAGAGGAGAAGCCTCATTCGGATGGGGGTTTATCCGTTCTGCCTGATGCCTGCCCCTCAGGTGCTGGTCTCAGCACATATCCCTCACACATTCTATTGCAGGAATGGAAATAGGGCCCCTTTGAAAATAATCACACTCGCTAAAAGACCTACCTTGCATCCACAGCTTTACGAACAGAACAAACAGAAATCAGCAGTTTTCCCTCTAGTCTAGTTGAAATGTACAGCCCTGCTGGCCTGGGTTCTGTTATTCCTGCTCTCCCTGGCTGAGACTCAACATCACAACCCTGGGAAGCTCAGAAATATTTACAACAATGCTACAGTTCATGCCACAAATGAAAACATCCAGAGCTACAAATGCAGCATTAATGCAGCAGGACGGACGAAGGCATAGAACAGCAATCCAATCCTGCAAACGCAGGGCTAGCAGGGACATTACGAGGTCAACAGTCCAGGCCCCTGGGCTGAGGCAGGACCAAGTAAACCTCAATCATCGTGGCAGGTGTTTGTCTAACCTGGCGTTAAAAGCCTCCAACGATGGGGGTTTCACAATGTCCCGCGGAACCCTATTCCAGAGCTTAATTATCCCATCTCTGACCCTTTTCCCGCTCCACTCTCGTCTTTTGGAGATGAGGCAGCCAGAATTGCTTGCACAGTAGTCCTGGTGTGGGTGCACAGTGAACTTACATGTGCCATGATGCTATTTCTGCCTCTATCTATCCTTCTCCTAACAGTTCTTAGGCCACTTTGAGCCTGACCACGGCTGGGCACTGAGCAGACGTTTTCGGTGAACTATCCCCAGTGACTCTTCTGTCTCTTTCTTGGATGGTCACAGCTAATTTGGAAGCCAGCACACTCTCTCTTTCATGGGCGTAGTTTTTCCAGTGTGCATTACTTTGCATGTATCAACTCTGAATTCATTTTATGGCCCCGTCACTAGTTTGGTGAGATCTGTTTGTGCAGTCGTCTTTGCACTTACCCAGAATAATCTTCACACTTTGCTATTTCACCATTCAACCCTCTCCCAGACCATGACTGAACAGGTCTAGTTTACTCCATTTATTCCTACCACCACCAGCTATTTAACCCCATAATTTATACCAACTAAGTCATCATTTAGCCTGGGTTTTAACAACTCCAGCACTTCCTGTTTACTCCCCAGGCTCATTGCATTTGGACACAGACATCTAAGAAGCCAAACAGACTGTCCTCCGGTTTTCCCTCTTTGTTTGCTCCTATTGCACTATTCCATGCCCCGCGCCCCACAATATTGAGCTCTCTGGTAAAGTTCACCTCTTTTTTAATGGCTTCCACTGAGCTTTTGTCGTCTGACTCCTTTGAACCTCGTTTAACGCTTCCTCACTAGGTTGATGAGTTATCAAAAGATGCTCTTCCCTTTCTTGGTCAGGTGGGCTGAGCTGTCTTCCTTCCCAGGGTCAAGGAACCAAAGCCCTCGCACTGACACCACCTGCGCTGCCATGCATTGATCACCAGGGTCGCCACTTGGGCCCTTATCCTCAACTGTGCCCCCATTTCCCAGAGCCCCACTGTCACTACTGATGGGGGGGGGAGGGTGTGGTGTAAAGGGAGAAATTAAGAACATGTAATGCAAATACTTAATGTCTCCAAACGATATCTCATGCTGTGACGTGGAGTGAATAAGGCAAGGAAATTCAAAGGGAAGTCTGAAAGACAGGGTCACGCCTTTGTAAAGTGCCAGCTCCTCAGTTACATGCAGGAAGCAAGAGGATGAGTTCAACTGGAAGGTGACTCGCTCTTGCTTATTACAGGTTTGGATCCAAACGCTGGAATCCATTAAGGTCCAGCAGCCAAAGCTTTATATGCAAGATCCTTAAGTTAGGCTCCAAAATGCTTATTTAAGCAACTAAGTGGCCAGATTTTCCGAAGTGCCAACCACCCACCAGCTCCCACTCATCTCAATTTAGGGAGCTGGGTTTTTTTCCAGATGAAAGGATTTCAAGAGGACCAGTCAGCAAAGTACTACTCAGTATTATTGCCTTTGGTTTCCATGTATGTAAATTAGGTTTCAAATGCATAGTTGTGAATGGCACATTGCCCTGCACTGCCGTTTAGGAGATCCAGTTGGTGATCATCTCCTGAATCCCAGGTGGGGAAGGGCACAAATACAACACAAAGTACTTCAGACTCTCAGCCACTGGGAAAGGAGGGCTTTATATTATCTAAGAGAGGCCTCTTGGATCATTTAAGAAGGGCCTTTGTTACCTAAAAATGAACCTCTATCTAAGCTTCCTAGTGCTATCACGATGAAATAAAGAGGAGAAGTATCTAAAGCCAGGGAACACATGGAGAATCTTCTGGACGAGACAGAACGTAGAGGATATGCTGTCTTTAGAAAAAGATCTGTGCTATTCACTCCAGCCACTGGAAGAACTCATGGGAAGCACATCTTAGTAAGAGAAGGGAAAATCTGTTTTGCTCTTCATTTCCTGGGTATTTCTAGAAACTGCAGCAGAGTTCGTTTTGGGGGAGTCACACAATGGCTATTCAACAGGGAACTGAGCATGTTAGCCAGAATGGGTGGAATCATTTGAAAAGCTATATCACTACTGTAAATGAAAGAGAATGCGCACTTTGAGAGCATCTCAGGCACGTTTATCTATCTTTACACAAGCTAACTGTGAATTCTGATCTTTGCCATTATGGATGTTTATAATCTAAGTTTAGCACTGCAAAGAACAAGCCATTCACAATCCAGAGCCCCAGTAGACAACGTAATAGTGTAGCAAACTGACATTTGAAGGATTATGTAACACTGTTCTTTACTCAGATTTTAATGAATCTGAGGACTGAATGCCTATGTCTCAGAAAAAGTTCTTTAAAAGGTCAACATTTCTTAGTGAGAGAAAGATGAATGGTGCTTTGCAGGAATTCCACAGGTATTTCCCTCCTGCCGGCTGAAAACTTTCTGTTAGGCATGAAATAAGATTTATTTTTTAAAAGTACAGACTAGTAAGACAGCGACAAGCGTGAGCTCTGGCTGAAGATGGGACTCAGCATCTCAGCTCCAAAAAGAATTGGACCTTTTAACTTTGACAGAGTCGTATATGCCTCTTTTCACCCGTTTTGCTTGAAACTGGGAGATTTTTTTCTCCCCTGCATTCCTGTCTGCTTTGCGTCATGGAGTTCCATAATTCACTGATGAGTAACACATGTCTACCATGTGGTAGAGGAGAATCTGACAGCCTTCAAACAGGCATAGATAACACCTCTTACCTTTGGCTCCTCACTGTGTACCATCCCAACAGCACAAAAATACCAGTGTGCTTCTATTACTTACTGGTTATTTCAGGAACGTAGTCCACAAACTGAGATCCCCAGATTTCAGCAGGCTGCTCTGTTCCACAACATCAAATATACTCTGTGCCCAAAGAGAAAATGTTTAATATTTCTGTGTCTTTTCTCAAAGTGTTCATAGAAACAGCTGAGTTGATTAGCGTTAATATACCATAAAAACAACCAACAAAGATGAGCATCCTACTTAACCACGAAAGGCCACGGACATGGTGCTAATTATTTTAATCTCTCAAAAGCTCTCTAAAATAAACAAAATACTGACCGAGTTTCCAAGATCCCGGCCTCTGATAGGCTAGTGAAGGGAATCAGTGCAACTATCATCTATTGGAATAAGCTCACGCAAAATATTGTATCACTGGGCACGTGCCTTGTAAGATGTCTAAGCCAGCGGTTCCCAACCGCTGGGGTCAGCGAACTGCTGTCAGAGCTGAAGTCAGCTGTTCGTGGCGGCTCAGTTGCAGCAGCCGTAGTGGCTGATTTTGCCCGCCGACAGTGCTGGGGCTGAAGTGGTGGCAGGAGGAGGTGGAATAGGAGGTGCCTTCCTGCCTCCTCCCACCCAGGTAGGATGGTGGCCCAACTGGGACTCTGCACACCCCTGCCTCTACCCATGGGGGCGCAAGATGCGCTTCAGGAGGCACTAAGGAGGAGGGAGCACACTTGCCATCAACGGCCGCCCCCCGTCCCTACGCAGCAGTAATGGCCATGCCTGGCTCTGGGGAGTTCGAGGGTGGGTGGAGTCAAAAGGAAAAGGATGTTGGGTGAGGACATGGTGGGTTCATGGGGCAAGAGGGTGTTGGCATGGGCTGTAGGAGTCAGAGGTTAAAGGGTCAAAGGGCACAGGGCGTGGGGGTGGGGGTCAAAAGGTGTTAGGCACTGGGGAACAAAGGGCTGGGTTGGGGCTAGGCGGACAGACAACATTTTATTTACATATTTGCATATTCATTGTTTGCCTAATGAACGTGCAAATATGCAAATAAACATTGCCAGACCACCAAAAGTTTGTGAATGTATTTGCCAGTCTGCAGTATAAAAAAGATTGGGAACCACTGGTCTAAGCAACACAATTTCTCTCTCTTCTAGAAACTCTGATTAATAAAACAGACTCAGGACAAGCTCTAGTTGAAAGCCAAGCGATAATCTGCATTACCAGGATGAACAGCAGCCAGTTCAGCACACACACAGTAACAATTAGAAACCAAGCACCAAATCTCTCCTCTCCTTTTTCAGTCTTGTGCCTTTTATAATACTAGTTATAATCCTATAATGAAATGGAATTCATCTCCACACTTTTTTCCAGCTACATTCAAGAAATGGTTTTGCATATTTCCAGATTCCTTTCTTACATCCCAGAACACTATTTTTATCTGGCTACAATTCAACTACCTGGCAGCAGGCACGCTCCTTCGCTCAGGAATAAAGGAAAGACATGTTCCATATTCCTCGCCATCTCCCCTCCATGAGTGGTTGGTGAAGGCAGGTCTGGGGGAGGCAGGCTCCTAGCCCAGCTCCAGCCTTGCCCCTTCTGCTGAGGCCCTCCCCCTTTCCTGCCCCCACAGCGAGGCAAGGCAGCATGCCGCACACATGCTCCCCCCTTCCAACCAAGGGGTGGAGAGTGGGACACTCACTCCTGTCCCAGAGGAGAGCATGGCTGTGCGACCCGGCCCCGCCCAGCCTCTCCAGCCCCGGAGCACGGGGGAAGGAGGAGGCACGCCACACAGCCCAGCCCAACCTCTCCAGCCCTGGCTGCAATTCCCTGGAGCACCGGAGAAGGGAAGAGGGCACGCCGTGCGGCCCAGCCCAGCCTCTCCAGCACCAGGAGGGCAAGCGCGGGGGGCAGCAACACTCCACCCCCAGAATGCCATCTGTAGGCGTTCTGGGGACCCAATGTGGGCAGGGCCAGGCTGGTGGTTTGGGAAGGCAGAGCCTTCCCCTGCCTTACACACCAGATGCCTGCGCCTCCTCCCTTCTCCCCTACATGCCTGAATAGCAAAACGCACCAACATCCGTACCAATCCATAACATAAAGGTATTCTCCAAAACACAACGCTCAATATTCAGTGAACTGCTTTTGGAGTGCGTGTGTACAGGCACAAAATAAAAGAACACAGCACTGAAGAGAAAAAAAAAGCTATTTTTCTCCATTATTTTTATTTGGCTCCTGTATCTAAGAATCATTAAAAATTAATTCAAAAATATGTCAGTCTGAAGTTGGAGACTATCTACATCCCCAATATATTTTCAGCGAAACGCAAACGAAAGTTAATCAAGTTTAAAAGCATAATAAAAATGCAGACTTCTTGAAAAAATAAATGTCTTCTAGCTCATAGCAGTTATATTTAACAAACTGAGAAACTTCTGAACAGACAAGCACAGCTACAAAGAATATCTTGAGAGTCTATTCCCTACCGGTGTAGGATCAAGCAGCTAACCTGCCAATAATCTGTTGAACTATTCATCCAGAGATTCATTTGTAAAGCAATGTGATTAAAGCCATACCATGGTTTTAAGTGTCGTTTTACTCTGAAATGTTAGAATGTAAAAATGGCAGCTCTTTATTCAGTAGACCTGGTCGCCTGGTTTAATTCAGAGTCAGTTCTGCTTACTTTCCTGGCAAAAATGTCACTACACTAACTGCTGTTAGCACCACAGAGCAAATGCAGCTCTGAGAAATGGAGCAGGATTCTTTTGTCCTCATGCATCAACAACAGGATCATTAATAACGGAATTCAAATCAGAAAGTGTTCCTTCTCAGTGGTGCATGAGCAGAAAGAACCCAACTCGACTTTCTGAGATAGGTAAGAATATTTTCTAACTTACAAACTGCACAAATCTAGAGTTCCTAAAAAGACAAATATCGACTTGCCCATTTTTCTTAAAAAGTAATGCTTTAGAGCAGAACCACAACGTTAAACCTCTTTCCACGGTGGCTTCCGATCCCTCCCATCCCCACTTGCAAATAGAAGACAGACTATTTAAAAGAAAATTTCAATGCTGAAGCCTTCCAATTTTACCAACATGTGAGAACAAACAGACACAAACTAGGGTAAACATATTTTAGACAACACAGTGACTCCCGTTAGGTATGTCACCTCCCGTTCTCATGGAGTTACCTTTGAGGATAAAATGCAGGTGAGTAACACTAAGGCTACGTCTACACTGCACAGTTATTCCGGAATAGTTATTCTGAAATAGCTTATTTCAAAATAGAACGTCTACACTGAAGGGAAGCCTCAAAATTAGGCCGAGGCAGGCTTCCCTAATGTAGACGCTCTATCTCGATTTAGAGCCCCAAGAGGAATAACTTAGAATGGCCCTGGTGAGGGGCTATTTCAAAATAGCAGAAGTGGAGCATCTATACACTCCTTATTTTGAAATAGCTATTTTGGAATAGGCGTTATTCTTCGTAGAATCACGTTTACAGAAGTCGGAATAAGCAATCCATTATTTTGAAATAACAGAATTGCTGTGTAGACGCTCACATAGTTATTTCGGAAGAACAGCCATTATTCCGAAATAATTTTGCTGTATAGACACACCCTAAGCATCATGGAATGTTTCAGAAAGATAACTTCCTGACGGGAGCACGCTGCACAGACCAGAAACAGTCAGTAACTAACAGTGAGTCTATAAGGCCCCCTTATTTAAAACCAATTAGGAGCAGAAAAAGAGTGGGATCTTATGGCAATACAACAGAAAATTATATGCACCCAGGCTCTTCCTGAACTCCCATTAGGCATCAGGCACAATGTGGACTTTTTCCTATTAGCAGATCCTTAAAGTGATGCTACTACATCATTAATTTGTATCCTTACAGTGTGGGGGAGGGAGGGGGAAGGGAAGATTCCACACACACCGCTGCCTTTTTTGTATTATAAAAAGATCTTAAAAGCAAGCCTGCACTGTTACGGCAGAGTTCGTCCCATAATGACAAGAGACATTTATAGATGAGGTATTTTGTCTGAAGCACATGAGGTACTGAGTGGCTGAGACTGTCTGGATGATTTATTAGCATATCCTCTAGGAGAAGCACAGCACCTGGGTTTGCACAGATGGAACACCCACGAAGAGGGATGGTTTATTAAGGACGACTCACCCGGAAAGAAAAGGAAATGCTCCAAATTTAGACCTGCTCCAACAGGTGTCTTTTACTATCTTACTTTGTGTGACCATAAATGTCCACGGTGGAGCGAACAATTCCCTGTCTCACGTAATCACTTGGAAAAGAAATGTTTCAGCCTTCCCGTTTGCAGGGGGAAAAAGCCCATGGAATTCTCATTATTTTCTCAGTCTTGTGGTCTGCCAAGCCCCAAGTCAGAGAGATGTAACTGGTGAATTCAGGCTGCAGGGATGCTGAGCACACTGCCTTCATTTCTCTCTAAAGGACCCAGCTTGGCTCAGAAGTTCCCCTACGGCATTTCCTTCGTTCTTTGGGCCTCATTTCTCAGCTATGTACCACAATTCACCTAATAAAGGGCTCACATAGTTTATGCATAACTTTTCTGTAAGCCCTTATTACCCAAGCAAGAAATCTCTTCCTTGAAAATTCCTTCCATAACAGCATCACTCCCTTTTCTGTGCTCTCAACAAATGTACTTACCTGTCCCAGTTGATGTTTTATAAACACATCTACAAATCAGAGATGTTAAAGTGTAATTGTGTACACAGTTAACTGATGTCCCTGGGCTTTCAGCAGTTACACGCTTACTTGAAAAAACACATTTTAACATCCCTACCACAAATGGGGCAGAACATGGATATCTGACCCTGCCATGTGTTTGTTGATGAGAAGCCTTGATCAAGAGATTAGGTATATTGGAAACAGGCAAACATGATTCTTTGTCAAAATGTGGCTTGATGTTTCTACAATCAAAGAAGCCGCATCCAGAATCGTTTCTGATACATAAGGCGGAACATCTTAACTTTGATAACGACTACCCACAGCTAGCAGAAAACGAACCCTGCTCCAAAGAAATCCTATGCCAAACTGAACATTAGGGAGAAAACCAGATTGCTCAGTAAACTTTTGCTTTTCCTCAAAATATTTAATTCTGCAGCAATGTAGCTACTGCTGAGCCCTTCTTGGTTAAGAGCAAATGAACATTTAATAAACAGGGACTCGGAAGGGTCTGCATTTTCCCCTTTCCCATTCCCTTTTACAGCAACTAACAGCTTGAAATCGAGTGGTAGGGAAAGTCAGAACAAAAGATTTTCCAGGATATTTTGATTTGTTTTGTTTTAAATTCTGCAGCTTTGGCTCTGTCGACGGAGCTTCCCGCCTGTGACAGGTGGAAGCAAAGGTCCTTTGACCAGTTCTTGCATCAGATCTACAATTTTGCCATGGGTGGTAAACAAGGAAGTCAATGAGGTTCTGACAATTTCTCCTGGTGTAAAAGAAAATTCATCCTTTTTTCCCCTCCCAAACACAAACCAAAATGAAAAGCAAACCAAGTATCTTCTAGAGCATTCTCCTGCAGGGTTTTTTTCTTCTTTTGGAGTACAACAATCATGTAACAAGGCCTCCATGACTTTTCAAAGTACTGATAGAAAGAAATCCATTTCACTTTCTAGAGGAATCAAATGTACCTGGAAATTCCCACGACATGAAAATGGGCTATAATCCCACAAATCAAGGTAAGCCCAAAAAACAAGGCACAATCAACACAACAGAGACTAGCTGAGGATTGTGACCTACAACAGGATTTAAGATTGGACACACACCCTTTTCCTGCTTTGCAATGATGTGGAAGAGAGGATTCAAAGGTTAGCTAATGTAAATGTTGTGCTTGTTTCTCACCTGAGAATGCAGGCCTTGAACAAGTTAGTTTCAGAGCAGGTCTAGACCACGCAGTGATCAGCATGTCATTAGCTGACAGCATTTTGTCTCTAAGAGTTCTTCCCATAGTTACTGCTGTGGATTTGCACCACTGGGAAATTTAAAGAAAGGGCTTTTTGTATACCACACTCTGTCTGAAAATGTCCCCAAGCTCGAATCACTGGGGTACACAAAGCATTGGCAGTCACTGTGAGTAACAGCAACGGTGCTGGTAATTCAATATGCAGTGATGTCCCCTCCAAGTCGGTATGGAACCTTAGCTCCAGCATGGTGCTCCAGAACGCCATGCGGCAGGAAGTGCCCCCTACAGAGTGGGGCGTGGGACCAAGGTGTTGGCCACTTGTGCCTTCCAAAGAGCACATTTTACATTCGCTCCCAACGACCCTAAGGAAGTGTTGTGAAGTTTAAAACATGGGTTTCTTCAAAATATGTCTAAACAGTCTTTTCTTGACAAATCATCTCCCTGTACACATGCAGAGTCACACGAGGCAACCAGAATGACAAAAGTACGTTTTCACTCTTTTTTGCAGCCTGCACAACACAGGCAAGATAGAGAGATAGGCAGAGTCCATCCCAGCTTGCACATGATCAGTATTACTACTAAGTTCCAATCAGCTGCACTTGTGAAAATCTACTGAAAGCATGGGCTTCAACGGCTGTCCCTGAGGTCTGCAAGATGAATCCTGAATAATTCTCATGCTAGAAGTTAAAATTAAGTGAGCTAACAGGAGTGAAAAAATCCACTGGTGAGATACATCTGTAAAATCAATCATAGGTCAACTAAAGACACAAATGTTGCTGCAACTGCTAAGCTGTCATCTCAAAGCCACCTGTAAATGCAATGACAAAAACACATAGAAAAGCCTTCGATAACAACAGTTGCAATATTCTTTACTACCCCTACAGAGAACTACTAGTGTTGGATCACTAATAATCACAGTCCCGGAACACAATTCTAACAGTATGCATGATAATCGAGAACCAGCTGCAATAATTCTGTGGCCACCTCGGATATTAGACAATTTTTTCATTTACATCGGTGGATCTCTCATAAATATCAACTATTTAATTTAAGTTACATCTGAATTTAGCCACACTGGCTTTTCTTAAAAGAACACATTTGTCCCTTTCTCCTTCCCTGCTCTTATTATGATAATCCCTCTGTTTTTACTAAACAAAGACACCAGCCAGCTGTAAGTGCAAAACAGCAAAATGATTGAGAGTCTCTGATTAGGTTAAAAATGGTAAAAAACAAGGGTGATGTCATGCTAGGGGTCTACTACAGATCACCTACCCAGGCAGGAGAGGTGGATGAGGCTTTTTTTAAACAACTAACAAAATCATCCGAAGTGCATGATTCGGTGGTAATGGGGGACTTCAACTATCCAGACGTATGTTGGGAAATTAACACAGCAGGATACAGATTATCCAATAATTTCTTGGACTGCATTGGAGAAAATGTTTTACTTCAGAAGGTTGAGAAAGCTACTGAGGGAAGCTGTTCTAGATTTGATTTTAACAAATAGGGAGGAACTGGTTGAAAAATTGAAAGTGAAAGGCAGCTTGGGTGAAAGTGATCATGAAATCACAGAGTTCATGATTCTAAGGCAGTGGTCTCCAACGTTTTTACACCCAAGATCACTTTTTAAATGACAGAACAAGTCAAGATCTACCGCCCCGCCCCTTCCTTGAAGCCCCGCCCTCTCTATTCTCCTCCTCTCCATCACTTGCTATCCCCAACCCTTATATTGCTGCTTTTTTCCCCCCAATTCTTCTTTAGGAAGAAGTTTTTCCAACATTTGGCCTGTCTAGACTGGACCAAATGTCAGAAAAGCCCCTTCTTTTGGAAGCCCCCTTATTCCTTGTGGAAAGAGGAATATAGGGATGACAGAAACATGTTTGCTCTTCCACTAAAAGAAGTGGAAGAACAAACGCATTCCTGGATGCAGAAGAGTTTTTCTGGGATATCTTTGGAATCCTGAAAAACTCCTGCAAGCTAGCCGTACCCTCACTGGGTTGAGACAGGATGTGCAGGCTCCGGGGTGGGAAGAGGTGAGAAGTGCAAGCTCTGGGAGGAAATCTGGATGCAGGAGGAGGTGGAGAAGGGAACGCTGGCTCAGGGAGGGGGGCTCCAGGACGGGCAGTGTTGGGGTCAGTTGTAGGGTTAGGGTACTAAGCAAGCCAGAGACTTCTGGATGTGAGGGTTCAGGAATTTGGGTTGGGGGATGTGAGGGGCTCAGGGCAGGGGGTTCCAGTGTATGATAAGCTCAGATGTAGGGTCTAGGGGAAAGGCGAGTGCAGGAGTGCTATGATGCTCTGGCCAGATGGGGGCTTGGCCCCAATCGGGGGTTTGTTGTCCTGGCTTCATTTTTAAATAAAATACTGTGTCAAACACAAAAAGTTTCTGCATT
>JANRFK010004893.1:58864934-58877263 GCA_030068395.1 Apalone spinifera | reverse complement strand
CCCCCCCTGGAATTTCTTCAAGCCCCCCAGTCTGGGAACCCATGCTGTAGTGTCATCTCCTTTGGAAACGGAGGTGGGAGCTAAGATACACAGGCTCTGTCAGGCTACGTCTACTCTGCACCGTAGCTCGAAATAAGCGACGCAATTTCAGCTGCACCAATTGTGTAGCTTATTTCAAGTGTACTTCGAAATGGCTTATTTCGTACTTGGGCGCTCTCTACCCAGCACCAAATTTCAAAATAACCCGCTATTCCAAAACATCCCTTATGCTTTGTGGAATGCGGTTGACGGGGAAGTGGGAATAGCGAGCCTGTGATATTTCGAAAGAACGGGCTTGCTGTGAAGACGCGGGATAGCTATTTCGGGTTACTCCGGGATCCCGAAATAGTGCCACAGTGTAGCCGTAGCCTCAGAGAGCTCGTTTCCCAAAGGAAATAAACCACCCTTCTTGGCAAGACAGCGCCGCCGAGCTTTCACCAACGCAGGGCCGACGCACGCCCAGGGTGGCACGGCAGGGAAGGGACACAGGCCAACATTTGCAGAACACTGGTGATTCTGGGGTCACAACCGGAGGCCACTGTTAGGGCCCTCGCTGTAAGAAAACCCTGAGCACCCGGGTCTTCCAAAAATTAGGCCGTTTAAGGTGTCTCATGCTGGGCCCCCAGGAGTCAAGGCAAACAAACTCACTAGCCGCCTTTGGAAGTGCTGGCCCACAATGCCTACATAGAGCAGCAGCAGCAGCAGGGAGGCCAAATGTGCATGTATTTCCCCTCTCCTCTCTGCCTCCCCCCAGAAAACCAAGGCCCAGGGAGGTTAACAGACTTGCCCGGCGTGGGACCCAAGAATCCGACTCGCAGTCGGCGTGCCTCGCTCACAGCTCTACCTCCCTTCCCTGGGAGGCTGCTCACGTTGCCCGCATCACCGGAGCCCTCATCATCACAGGAACCTATCTGAATGGAAGCCTCCCCGGAGCCCGCCAGCCACTCGGAGCAGGCTGCTGAAAGGGTTACAATTAACGGGGAAAGAGCGCGAGAGAGAGGGAGAAGATTAAAATACATTAACTGCAGAAAACCCTTGTGCGTTTGCCAGCCCTCACTTTGGCTTTCCGAGACCAATCCTACCAGAGGGTTTTAATAAAGGGCATCAAACCCGGCTATTCACTGCCAGTCTCTTTAAAGCGACGCCAGAACCCACATTTGAATCTGATTAAGTGTCAAGGCGGCCTGCTTTCGCTTTAGAACCAGGGGGAGGGAAAACCTGCAGCAGGCCTCCGCTCGCCTCCAGCCCAGCCCATATGGTCGGTAAAAGCGGCTAATTCGGGAAAAGCCAACTTCAAAAATAAGAGGAGGAGATCAGGCTCCTTCTGGCTCTCATTTCCACTCCGGGCTGGAGTGCGGGATTGGGCCGGGGATTTCTGTACGCCGAAGGAGCGGGGGCCTACGCATTCACCAACCGCCTCGCCCCAACGCCGCACGGATCCTTCCTGGCACAGTCTTGCCATGTACATCCCAAGGGTTTGCATTTTACCACAGCTTTGGGCTGCGGGACTGGGCCTGCACCTTGGTTTCACGGCCCACTTCCTTTCTGAAGGGGTCACAAGGACATGACACAACGTTCTTTATCATTACAAAAACCAACAAACTTTAAGCCCTTAGTCATGCCTGTTGCCTTGGAATGTTTGCTTGACAGGGGACCATCAGTTACCGGGCGTCACTTACATACGAGAGCTACTTGCTTTACCTTGGCAGAACCGTGGTCTGAACCCGTGGTCCGAACTGGTTATATTTCAAAAGAACGGCCTTGCTGTGAAGATGTGGGATAGCTATTTTGGGGTACTCCAGGATCCCGAAATAGCGCCGCAGCGTAGACGGAGCCTCAGAGAGCTCGTTTCCCAAAGGAAATAAGCCACCCTTCTTGGCAAGGACAGCGCCGCCGAGCAGAGCTTTCACCAACGCAGGGCCGACGCACGCCCAGGGTGGCACAGCAGGGAAGGGACATAGGCCAACATTTGCAGAACACTGGTGATTCTGGGGATGCTAGTGAGCAGCCAACTAGCTGATCGGGTAGCTGCCTGGTGTATCGACTACTCTTTTCCCCCACCGCCTTGCTGCTTCTATGAGAGGCAGCAAAGGTGGGGGGGGGGGAGCCACAGGTGCCACCTGCCCTCCCCCCGCTGCTTCTACCAGAGGCAGCGAGGAGGAGGGGGGAGATAGGGGAGGCTGGTGCGAAGCAGCCTCTGCCCGTGACAGGCCGAAGCTCACCATGGGCAGAGGCTACTCTGGCAGCAACCCCTGTTCACAGGGGTCCCGGTGGGGAGCTGAGCCCCCCACCGACAGAGGCTGCTGGACTCAGTGCGAGCCAGGACCGAGCAGTCCCGGCTGGTGCCGGTCTGGGATGCTGCGTCTCTGCATTTTAAATGTAGTAAGGTCCCGGAGGCTCTTACTGCATTTAAAATGTAGAGCCGCAGCGCGGGTGGCTCCTGGAGCCAGCACGAGCCGGGACTGTCAGTCCTGTCTCGAGTCGGCTCCTGGAGCTACTCCCGTGGCGGCTCTGCAGAGTGGCCCGTATCGACTAATAGCGTAGTCGATACAAACTGTAGCGACTGCATGATTAGTCAGGTAACCGCAATTTAACACCCCTAAACCCGGGCCCAGGAATGGGGAACTCAAGAGGGAGTTTAATGCATGGGAGGGCAAGGGTGTGACTGCACGGATGCATGGTCCTCGCTCTGTCAAAGCTGCCTCTGTTGTGAGCGGTGCCATTTCTAGTCCCGGGCAGCCGCTACTGAACTGCGCTGGCGGTTTTGTGAGGGGCAAGAATAAACTGACTCACATTTGCTTGGGAACCGGGTTGGAACGTGATCCCCAGTCGGGTCTGGGACAGCTCCAGCTGCTGTCTGACCTCCCTCAGCTCGGCTCGGTCACAGCCGGGCCACGACTGAGCAGAAAACCAGTACGTTCCACACTCAGGCGGAGAGGGGGAGGGAAGCCAAGCTAAGGGCCTGCTCTCTAGCCTCTGCAAAGAGAGTAAATGGGCAATCTAGGCTGAGAATCTTTGGCGCCGTTCCACACACACGAGGTGCCAATCCAAACCAGACCCCCTCACGAGCGCCGTCTCCTGCGTGCATGACCGTAGCTTTTAAGTAGCTAAAAGGGAGTTACAAGGAGGAGGGAGAAAAATTGTTCTCCTTGGCCTCTGAGGACAGGACAAGAAGCAATGGGCTTAAACTGCAGCAAGGGAGGTTTAGGTTGGACATGAGGAAAAACTTCCATCATGATGGTTAACCACTGGAATAAATTGCCAAGGGAGGTTGTGGAATCACCATCCCTGGAGATATTCAAGAGCAGGTTGGACAGACACCTGTCAGGGACGATATAGATCAGTGGTTCCCAAACTTTTCGGCATCGTGCCCCCTTTTCGATTTTTGAGACACCCTCACACGCCCCAATAGCAGCAAAACTTGAGGGGGAAAAAAAAAGAGGAACTCACAAAAATAGCAACAAAACTTAGGGGAGGAGGGATAAATGGTTGGGGGGGGGGACCTGAGTTGCCTTGCCCCCCTCCCCCCCCCGGAATTTCTTCACACATCCCCACTTTGGGAACCCATGATCTAGATGGTGCCTGGTCCTGCCGTGAGGGCAGGGGACTGGACTTGATGACCTCTCGAGGTCCCTTCCAGTTCCAGGGTGCTATGATTCCACTGACGTGACGCTAAGGAAAAAGAGCGAGCTCGATTCACGTCCTGTGTTTTCCTTGCAAATGAGTCCACTGAAGATGTGGGCATCTGCCAAGTTCATCTGGAGCTAGAGCCTTCGGCGTCAGGGTAAAGCCGAGCGGTTAAGGCAGTGGGTCTACGCAACATCAACTAGGAACTCGGTACAAAATATTTATCGTAAGCTTAGCTGGAAATGAAACATGGCTGGCGAGAAGACCTGGCCGTGCCAAGGGAGCGATTTGGGAATATTCCCATTTGCGGGAGGAAGACCTGCAGCTCCCCACGGTTCCTTCATGGTCGGTGAGCCAGTGGCAGAACCAGCCAAGCCAAACCCTCCCGGTCCAGACCCACCCACCCAGCAAGGCTGGGGACCCACCAGGCCGTCTCAGCCCCACTGCCCCACTCCTAGTGATGGGAATCTGATGAGAGGACGGTTGCTATAGGAACGAGGCACTCTGGGATTAGAGAGCATTGGTTTTTTGTTGGATCTATTTACTTAATTTTCTATTGAAGCACCTATCCCTGGTACCCAGCATAGAATGCAACACGTCCCCCCTACAGACACAAATCTAGTAATCCCACGGCCAACCCCCTAAAACGCTCTAGGGCCCATCTCCCACTCCCCTCCGCAAACATCACCCGTTCAAAGTATGCCGTCATCTCAGCTTCTAGTTGGAGAAGGACTTTTTAATGTCGTAGGCGGCCGACGTGAGATACATCCCACCCCGACTACAGCATCACCGCATTCTCTCGCTCGCTGCCCACAAGAAGGTTGGAAAATGGCCACGCTCCAAAGCGGTCACTTGCTGTTCCCCTTTGCTGCTCGACGCTGGCTCGGGTAACGCAGAGAGGCCAATATTTGGCTCTGCGTTCTCTCCCGTCTTACAGTGGAAAGCTTATCTAGGACGGCTGCTCCAAATGCGCATTTAACACAAACTAACCGAGCGTTTGATTTGCTGCCAGCCCAGCGACAGCGCCAGGGTTTGAAAATCACGGACAAATTAATTCTCCTTGTCGTAATTAAGGTCTTGTCAAATTTCATCCACGCCTAACCTGCCTAAGCAACAGCTACAGTTTGGCTCATAACCTGCTTCCTCCCTGCCCCCATTGAGTATTTGGGGAATTGTATGCTAAGGCTTGAAATACGATGGCAACTTCCCAATCCATAACACACAACAGGCGCTCCCTGCATACACAAATTCATCAATTTCGGGTCACTGCGAGGTCACAGAATGGCGCGGGGTGTTTCAACGAGGCTTGTATAAAGTTTGCGCTAAGCAGGGGGACAAATGTTTAAATCACACCAGGCGGGATTGGTAGATTAATAACCCCCGTTTACCTACCAAATGAACTGGAGGTAGTGAGACATGTAAACTCAACCAAGGGCAGCGTGGAGCTCCGTCTCTATGTGTTTCTAGCAGGCTCTTGTCTATGCATAGTCCCTACTACAGCGAGAGCCAGCAGACCGTGCTTATTCGTTTGGGGTTGGATTTCCTGGCCCAGCTTGCTATGATCTGGACACCAGCCTAGGATAAGGCATTGTTTCCGTCTGCAAACAGCCACCCTTCCGTTCAGTTACGGAGCAGCCTTGACAGATTTCAAACTGAAACCCAGCCACTTCTACACAGAGCGGCAATTACTACAAGCAGCCATGAAGGTAGGAGGCAGGGGGACCTTTCCTCCATTCACCGTCGCTAGAAGGGGCGGAGAAGGAGAAGCTGCTGGTCGACAGAATGGCAGGATAGAATCCATGGGCCAAAAAATAACACTTGCAGAATTCTGCAGCTCAGCGATTGGCATTTCCCGATTCCGAGCTCGTGACTTCCCCTTTGGCACAGGTGGGACCTCCCTGGTCTGGAACTCTCAGGACCCGAATGGTCCTGAACCACAGAGTTTGCTGGACCAGCTGAGGTCAAAGCTCCCCTCCCAGCTGTTGGCTCTGCTCCTGGGTGCCAGCCCCAGCCACCGAGCTCTGCTCCCAGCCCCGGCTGGGGCTGAGCACCCATCACCAGCCCAACCCCTGAACCTGGCCGGCTAGGGCTCTCTGGTCCTGCTGGGCCACAGATGCGGCTGGACCAGAGCATCCCGGATTTTAGAGGTTCGTTTCTGATTTCAAAACAATCCTAGAAGTCTCTCCAGAGCTATCTGGTGTTGGCTGTTCCCAAGCTCTGCCAGTGGCACTTAAATATTCCTTAACCCAGGGCTTTTGCAGAAGGCTTAGTGGGCTCGCAACCTTCTCCTTTTGGGGTTTATAAGCTGCCGGCTCAGCCCTGGCATGGCTGCTTTACATAACAAACGTGGTTGTCTTCTAGCAGGGTTGTGGCCAGTCGGCCAGTCAACACAACGGCTCTTAAAGGCCATGCTGCATTCCTTGACCTGGCCCTTCAAACTCCTCCAGTTTCACCAGCAGAGCTAGAGACCTTAACCCAGAATGATGCAAACCCAGCTGTCGGCAACTGAACGCATGCACGCGACCCACTCGGCAGCAGCTGCCGTCGGAAACTGCCCAATTGTCTTATTGGGTCCATCTCAGAAACAAAGTCTGAAGAAAATCTGAACGTTACATTTGGCAGAATCTTTACAAACGCGTGTCTCGTGGCGGGACCCTTTAAAAGCTGGGAATACCAAGCTGCCACAGGTAACGCACAGTTACCAGACCGAGAACGCTCGTAACGTTAAAACCACCGTGTTGATTTTCTTCAAGCTGGCTCTGAATTTCAACCTCCCCAAGAGCTCTACGTGAGCCGACAAAAATCTGACGTTTCTCGCTGCAGAGGGGTGCGACGTGACCGAGTGCAAAGCTTCGGAGCAGGACGTGAGGAGAACGCACGGGGTTTGAGGGCTGTACAATTCCAAAATACATCTCCGCTGATTTCGCTCCAACCTTCCAATCCACATTCCTCGAGACGAAGCTGAGGAAGTTGCACTCCAAGGAGCAAGGGAGACCCTCTGCCTGCCCTCCAGCGTGTGCGCTGCTCATAGAGGCCTGAAAAACTCGAGAAGGGGTCATCAAAGCGCCGCATGCGGACTCTGTTCTCAGCTCTACCAGAGACTCCACGTCACTCCCGGACTACAGAGATTCACATGGAAGCTTTGATGAGTGTTGCCGTGACCCCCCATGAGGAACATTTGTTTTTCTATTTGCCAGCCTGCAAGGCGGCGCTCAGTCCAGCACAGCCCCTTCGCCAACATTTATCAAGGCCCAACCATTCCCAGCTTGGGGCACTGGACTGCCATGCCCACCGGACAGAGACCAAGCTCTGGAAAATGGCCCAGTCGCTATAGCGCCGTTCTAGCCACTCGGGGGTTCAGATTCATGACATGGGCAGCAAAGGGAGAGCCCCTTTAACCCAGAGCTCCCAGGGCGCTTCTCAGAAGGTAGCTTCTCTCCAGCCTCCACAATGTAACCGCCTTCGATTTCCTGAAGGAGACGGCCATGTTGGACACTCACTTGAAATGAGGAGATGAACCTCTCTCTCTCTCTCTCTCACACACACACACCCGTGTGTGTACACACACAACTCCCCCCACACCTATGTGTAGGCACCCCCCATGTGTGTACACCCCCCATGTGTACACACACACACACCCTACACACCTATGTGTAGGCACCCCCCGTGTACACACCCCTCCGTGTACACACGCACAGCTCTACACACCTATGTGTACACACCCCTCCGTGTACACACACACACACACACACACACACACACACACACACACACCCCTATATATAAGAACGGCCGTACTGGGTAAGAGCAGAGGTCCATCTAGCCCAGTAGTCGGTCCACCAACAGTGGCCAATGCCAGGTGCCCCAGAGGAAGTGAAGAGAACAGGGAACCATCCAGTGATCCCTCCCCCATCACCCATTCCCAGCTTCTGACAACATTCCTACCCAGCCTGGCTAATAGCCGTTGATGGACCTATGAGGGATGTAAGCGATTAGTCGACTATCCGATAAGCATGAGCGTACTGGATAGTCAACTAGTGATGCCACTAGTCGCTTCTCCCTCTTGCTGCCTCAGGGCTCTTGCTACACTTCAAAGGTGGAGGCGCCCTTATAGACTAATCGAATAGTCCATGGAAATCCCACTGACTATTTGATTAGTTAATTAATCTAAATTTAAATCTCTAGGATCTATCCTTCGTGTATTTATCTAGTTCTTTTTTTTAACCCTGTTAAACCCCTGGTCTTTACAACATCCTCTGGCAAGGAGTTCCACAGGTTGACTGTGCACTGTGTGAAGAAAATTCTTTTTGTTTGTTTTAAACCTGCTACACACACACACACTTTGCAAGTGGCCTCTAGGTTAAAATGTCAAGGACCTTCATAGCTACCAGGCGAATTTTCTGGGTGAGCACCTATAAGATCAATAGCCAATATATGCTACTTCCAGAAACCCTCGGTAATTTCTCTTTGCATGCCGGCCAACACGGAGCGGCTATTGGGTGGGGCAGCTTCACAGCCTCTCTCCATCGCTCTTACAAAGCAGATCACCTTCCTCCATGCCCCCAGCTCCCACAAACCCACAGCTAATCACTCTAACCCAATTTCAGCTCTGTGTTTACAGCATGACGGGCTGCTGTCCAATTACCCCGCTGCCTGGAAAGCAGGCGTGTACTAGTGATAAATGGAGAAGGTGGCGCGCATCATCAGATGGCTTTTCCCGGATGAGGCTGATTTACCCAGGCCTTTGTCATCAACCTTGAGGAAGAGGGATGCATACACCATCTTCCCTGTCCTGCCCATCCTTCTCCCAGACATATTGCCCTTCCAACCTGGAGTTTAGGTCGATTCCAGGGCAGTGTGCACTTTTTACAGAGTGGCTGGCCTACAAATAAGCAGATGTTTTGCAGCATGCCAGACTGTCAAAGGCTCCCAAACCTTCAGACAGACAAATACCTGGAAAAACAAATGGGAAGGAAGACGTGGCTATTTATGGGAATCAGCAGAAGTGTCAGACTCAGCTGCAATCCTCAATCCACGCCATATAAATAGGGTTACCGTGACCCAAAATATTTCAGAATTTCCAAGCTGTCGCAGGAAAGTATTTTAAACTAAACTGAATCCAGGCTCCTTTGAGATTTTAATAAACACACAATGACTGCAGCTCCTAGTGGAAAAACCATTTGTTTTTCCATGGGGTGAAACCAGCCACTAGCACTGAATAATTCTTGCAGCGTTGAGTGTTATTTATAACCCACTCTCAGTCACATTTCCAAGACAGAAAACACAACAGCAACGTTCCCAGGGTTAACCTAAACCAGTCAATATTTGTAATGGATACACATGCTTTGTAGAAAGCGTTCTCCGTGTGTGCGTGCACAGTGAGAAACCGAGGTTAGCGGGCTCTCAGAAAGCTTTCTAGCTAATAGATCAATTGCTCCAGCCGGCTGAAATTGACAATTGCTCGGTCCCTGACCTTGCGGTTGGAAAGGAGATGGGCTCATGAACTCATTTGCACATGACAATGCTCCGGCAAAGTGGATCATCTGAGTACTTCTCCGGGCAACCCCCCCGCCCCCAGCTCCTTTGAAACAGCACAGGGATGGCCTTTTGTTCGTCAAGACTCCGCTGAAGATGTGTGCAATTAAACCCACTTTTCTTGCTGCTCTTTTGATTCCCCGGGATTCACAGAGGCGCCCTCGGCAGGTGTGAAAAGACAGAGAAAATGTGTCTTTTCAGCAAAAAAAAGAGAGAGACAGAAAAAGCTGAATCAATTGTAATTTCTCTCTTGCAAAAACACAAAACTCAGTGGTGAGTGATCCAATTAGAGAAGCGACCACTCATACGAATTTCAGCCTCAGAAAGCAATTTCCTCCCACGACAAATGGACGGCATACGCCAAAGGGCTGAGATCTGGGGACACCTTCTGGGGCAGGTTCGTGGCACGGAGCAGGAGGCTGGAATAAGGCTGACACAGCCGTACCTTTATTTATCCAGCATTTCTTTCTTTCCCCCCTTCCTGCCTTAACACACAACCAAGCAAGCTCCAGATTCCAGGAGCCAATAAGCCAGGAAGATAATCCTGGGAGGAACTGGGTTTGTCTGCAAAACCTCCCCGAACAACCAGGAGTGGAACAAAGGGATGGGGCTGAATTAGAAGGGTTCGGTTACAGAATGTTAACCAGCGGGCACGGACCGTTCAGCCCTTCCCCCCTTTACAGTTGTGTGTACACACACACACACACACACACACACACGAAACACGAAAAGCACCAACGACTGCCAACTTAAGAGAGCGGCTGCAATCCAGGAAGGACGGAGGTAAGAAATTTACACTGCAGCTTTAAACCGAGAAGATGTAGGTAGATTTGTTTGTGCTAGAGGTCATGGTAAGCTCCTCTGAGCAGCTGAGTAAGCTGGAGGGACGCTCTCCTAGCCATCTGCTCCTATCCCAGAGCACCTCCTGCAAATCAAGAGTCAATCCACTGGTTTCTATTCCTGTTAACCTCTAATCAGCCACAAGGGCCCTTCTCGGCTTTGCTCTTTATCTGCGCCAGCTAATGCGTGAAGTGGCCTTCGCTCCCCATCTGTTCCAGCATTAGTAGAGTTAAAGAACAATGAAGCTTCCCCGTCCCCAGAATTCACATACACAGATGCCCTTGTCTTAACTCAATTTTCCAGGGTTTCCCACTGTTATCCATCTCTGGGGTTTGCTGTTTGTTTATTTAGAAGCCTGAAACCGAGCCTCTCTTTTCACTCCAGCCCTTGGAAACTTTTCAATGACGTCGCCACGGCAGGGACAACGTTACACGTCCGGGACATTTTTCCCAGAAAACTGAAATCAAGGGGGGGGGGGGGGGGGGGGGGGGGGGAGAGAATTAGATTCAGGTTGCTCCTCGTTTTGCCCAGCCCCCTCCCCCCCGTTCTGTGTTGTCTGTTAAAAGTCTGGGATGTCTCTCTGTCCCCCACCCCCAAAATCTCCTGTGTCCCCCACAGCGTCCATCAGTCGTCCCACAGACAAAATGAATTTTTAATCTGCATAAATATGCAAATCAGATGGTCTTCCGCTAAGATGACACAGATTTGTGAGAGTGTACAGGAGGGGGAAAAACCAACAAAAAACCCTAACAAAACTGCACAATGGATTTCCTAATTTCAAGCCTGATGAACTCCATTAGTGCATCAGCAAAGCAAGTGGCGTCAGATTATCTGCTTTGTAACAGGACAGGCAACACACAATTTGGACAAAGGAAAATACGGTAAGTCTTCACTAAGGTGTGTTATACGCCTGTGCCATGCCTTGTTCTGTCCTAAGGATATTAAGTGTTGGGTAATTGACTAATCGAATACTCAAAGCATTTTACATCGACTATTCGATTAGTCGGTAGGGCGCCTCCGCCTTTGAAGTGGGAAAGGTGAAAGCACCGCATGGAGCCTGGGGTCAGCTGATCACGGCACTGCCACTTTGAAATGCCACATGCAGCCTGGGGACAACCTAGCTGGCTGGCAGTACCTTGTGGAGCCTGGGGTCTGGCCCCAGGCTTCATTTCGAAGTACCCCCACTGCTTTCCCCCCACTTACTGCCCATCTGATAGAGGTAGCAAGGAGGGAGTGACTAGTCAACTAGTCCTTCATGTCTCTATTCTGTATTGCGTTCTACACATTTCTAACTTATGATGATGTCTAATCCAAAGAACAGCTCACCTTAATGCCTAGAGAAAATAAAAACTAACGCTGCATTGTAAAAATGGATAGTTTTGCAGCACCTTAGAGACTGACAAAAAATGTAGATGGTATCATTAGCTTTCATGGGCCCAGCTCACTTCTACAGATGAATGGCATTATTAAAGGTGCAGTTTCTAAATAAATAGCGAATGGGGTGGAGGGAAGAGAAGGAAGGAGGAAGGGAGGGGGGGGGAGAAAAAGAATAGTCAATTAGTGTGCAGTTAGTTTCTACAAAGAGCAGGGGACCAGAGCTGCTTTGAATCAAGGTATTAGAGAGGAATGCTTGGGGATCATCACAGCTAAACTTTCTCTTGTTTCGTTACTGGATACATTGGAAGGCCAAATACCTAATCCAGACTCGTAAATTAACACAAACACCTTATTCCGATATTATTCTCAAAAGATGCATTTGGCAATCCCGTGGTTCGCAATAAGCACTGAGAAGTCATCAATGAGAAAAATGTTCATCTCTGGAACGAGTGCCAAGTAACCAGGTTCGGTTTTACACTAGCAATCTGGACCAGAGCCCTGCACGGATCCAACGTTTGTATCCACAGCCACAACAATAAGCCGTGGATCTCTGGATCCACATCTGCAGATACCCATGGATAACCACAAATTTGTAGGGTACTAGATACAAAATTTGTATCCGCGTTCACACGCACGGATGCAGCTATCCACGGATTTGTATGTCTCTACAGATTCCTAAACGGAGTAGGCACCAAGCTCCACATTTTTACTATATATGAGATTCTAACCCAAGAGTCACACAAAATGCCCCCCACACATGAAGAGGGCCAAATCCTGAGGTGCTGTAAACTGGCAGAGCTCTACTGTCTTCTGTGGAACTATCCACGTTTCTACCAGTCGAGAGTCTGGCTCACAATACATAAAGGCTGCGTCTAGACTGGCGCGCTTTTGCGCCAGAGCTATGCAAATGA
>JANRFK010004893.1:58832637-58848055 GCA_030068395.1 Apalone spinifera | reverse complement strand
GCAGCTGGCGACGTCCGATGAAACGGTGAGTACTTGGCACTGCTGAAATCAGGCCCTCCCCATGCCTCAGTTTCCTAGGCTGCCAAGTGGGGATAGCACCATTTATGTAACTCCCACGGGTGCTTTAAGGATCAAGTCAGGGAAGTACCGTGAAGATTCAGAGATTCCCAGACCAGAAGGAGTCACAGTGATCCAGTCTGACCAGGTAACTGCGCCACAGCAATTCCCAGAGCAGATCTTTCAGAAAAAACCAGACCATCTTGATGTAAAAATCAGCAGAGATGGAGAATCCCCCCCAAGTCTGAGTAAACTGTTCCAGTGGCCTGTCAAAAACTGACACTTTATGTCAGCTCCCGGCCACTGGATCCTGACAGACCTCTCCCCACCGGACTGAAGAGCCGGTTATGAGAGGTCTGCTCCCCACAGAGGCACTGACAGACGGGGCCCAAGCCACCCACCCCTTACGCCTTCTCTTTGTTAAGCTGCACAGATGGAGCACTGAGTTTCCCACTAGACGGGAGGCTTGCGAATCCTTCGATCGCTCTGGCTGCTCTTCTCCGACCCCTCTATCATATCAACGTCCTTCTTGAGCCGCAAGCCCCAGAATCGGACGTGTTATTCCAGCCGGGGTCACACCGGTGCCAAACCCGGAGGTAAAATACCCCCTCGGCATGGACTCACAATTACCCCGTTTAGGCCTCCCAGGCTGACACTGGCTCTTTGGCACCCCACATCAAGCAGGCAGCTGTTGCTCAGCTGATTATCCCCAGCCCCCAAATCTTTTTCGGCATGATGGCTCCCCAGGAGAGAGAGTCCCTCGTTCCGGCAGCGGGGCCTGATTCTTTGTTCCCAGACTGAGACCCTTACATTTAGCTGGATCAAAACGCATGTTGTTTGCTGGGACAGGGGGAAGCTCTCTAGTCGGGCACACTCTGGTCCGGCAGTGGCCCGGCAGGATTTAAGTAGCCAGGTGTCCACGTATCATGGGCGTGGCCAAGTTTCCCGCAGTCCCACAAAGTTTGTTTACAGCCCCGGTCCTGGCTCACAGTGTTCTGTGCTCTTCTTTAGCTCTACTTAACCCCTTCTAAGAGCCCAGTGAGCAGTGAGAGTGTTGGTAATGCTGATAGACCAGGGGTGGGCAATAATTAATAGGGGGCCACGCCAAGATTTTGGCAAGTGGTCATGGGCCGCACTTCTGTGGAGAGGGTGCGGGGTCTGGGACAGAAGCTGAGTGCAGAAGGCAGCTTGGAGTAGGGGACTGAGATGCGGGGCGAAGGGGGGATAAGAGAGTGTTTGGGTGACAGAGGGGGTTGTGGTCTGGGGCAGGGGACTCGGGTGCAGGGCCAGGGAGGGGATGTGGATGCAGGAGAGGATTCTAGCCTGGAGACGGGTGTCTGAGGGGGTGCAGAGACTGGGAGGGAGTTGTGACCTGGGAGAAGGGGGAATGGGTGGTGACCTGAGGCAAGTACTTGGGGGGAGAGAAGGGGTGGGGTGTCAGAGGTAGGCTCTTGCTGCGAGGCGCGTACCTAGGCAGCGCCCAGCCAGCAGCCCTGCAGGAACCTGAGCTGCAGTCCCAGGCTGGCTGCTCCACATGGCTCTGTTCCGGGCATGGGGGGAGAGGGAGGGAGGCTTTACACATTGTCCCTGGCCCAACAAAATTTCTCAGCCTCTAGTGCCTGGAAACTGGCCAATGAGAGTGGAGAGATTTTTGCTGGGGGCGGGGCAGTGTGTGAAGCCTTCCCCCTCCCTCCTCAGCACAGAGCAGCCAGTTGTTTAAAGCAGCTGCAGCTGCTCTGTGCCTAAGGGTCCCAGTGAGGCAGCCGTGGGCTGGATCCAGGGACTTGGCGGGCCAGATCCGGTGGCCACCTCTCGCCCACCCCTGTGCTAGACAATACCGACCTCACATGGTTCGGCACCTGTACCGACTTTACCAAGCAAAGATACTGATCTGTTTTGCCCAGCACCTTGAGAGCTACTGATGAGAATAGCTAGGTTTAATTATTAAAACATTTTCATCTACAAGAACCTTGACAAAAATGGCTTTTTGTTGCAAACAAAATCTTTCGCATTTTTAATCCTCCCCCGGTTTTGGACAACAAACTAGCTACTAAAAATTGGAAAATAAAAGTTTGGGGTTTTTTAATATATCAGTTTTGGTTTTTAAAAAAATCAAGGTTTTGGAAATTGCAAATTTGTCCTCAAAACAGCTTTGAAAATCACCACTGTTTTGTCTTTTGGTTGAAAAAAACCCAATGTTTTCAATGGAAAATTTCTGGGAAAATTGCAGTTCGGGAACCTGAGGCACGGAGTAGAGAAGGAGCTAGTTTCCGAGATGCTGAGAACTCAACTCCAATTCAAGTCACTGAATAATTTTCACCAAGGGCTTTCTCCTTTCTCCAATGCCTTTGTGACAACTCCCTGAACCCTGGCCAAGAGTTTGAGGCAGAGCAGAGCCAAGAGAGAGAAATGCATGCCTGTCTCCAAAACACGTTGGCCAGGTACCCGGTGCTGTGTTCAGACAGGGATTGATACCAATTTTACAGAACAGGCACAAACCAATAAGGACAGGAACACACTCCACACTAAGAATAGAGGCAGAAAAAGACATGCCGTTTTGCAGAGCTGTTTGTCGGGCTGCTCGAGCTATGTAATTGAAGAATAGATTTTCCCTTGCTAAGACTTTCCGATTTGGGTTATTTCTTCATAAACGCAATGGGGCCAATCAACCCCGACCCTAGTCAAATGAGTCCCAAAACAATAGAGACCAGACAGCTCTCCCGGAGGGTGTCTATACACGACTGTATTCCAGCGGATTCTCTAATCTCTTCCAAAAGCTGATCCATGATAGTGAAAAAACCACCAACGCCACCGAAAGCAAATCAAACCCTGCGCTTGACACCCATTCGTTGGCATGTGTATTTAAAAACACAAGGGGCGCAGGTCTTCTATTCATGATGTACAGCACCAAGCACTTTGTGCAGGTTTCACCGATAATGAACCTAAGAAAGTCCATTTCCTCCAGAAAGACCTTTTAAAGCAAAGCCAAGGGGCCACGGGCTCAGCGTGCAAAGAGAACTTTAAGAATCCTCAACAGATGGCACGATTGTAGCCCTACATTTTGTTTTTCTTACTGGATCCTTGCAAGTCCACTGACAACCTCCTTTTCTCCAGCCTCCTTGAGACAGCTTGACAGCAAACTCTTCCAACAAAGAGGCCACCCCTTACACAAAAGCCCAGAACCACCAGGAACATTTCAGAGGGAGAGGGGCGGTTAGTCTTGGTGAAGCCAAGCATCCAGCAAATAGCTTACAAGCAAAGTAAAATCTAAGTTTGACTAGTTAAGAATTGCTCCCCGTCAGGAAGGACATGGCTCCCTTCCACTGCATCAGCATCCAGTGAGAGATTTCTCATATGGTAAACACAAAATAAATTAATTTTCTGATCGCCCTGTATGGAGATTTTTCACCCTCATTAGCATGTCTGGGAGAAGAGAATGAGTAACGAGTCATTTTGTTTTATTTCTCTGTTGCTTGCTAATGCTCATTTCCAGTGGTAAAACACACCCGTCACTAGGAGGAGCGCAGGCGGGTATGTCTCCAAACAAAGTCCACGCGCTCGGTGGAGCCAGGAGGACCCAGAAGTCTGCGTCTCACTTGAGAACGAACATAAAGAAAGTTCAGCCCAGGCACTCGCCCTGGGGGAGGCCGCCCGTGGGGTTCCCACCTCAGTCCAGCCACCCCCAGATGCTCTGTCCGAAGAGCCACACCTAGGTTTCTTGCCCCAGCCAGATAGAATTTCAGTTCCCAAAGGCAGCTAAACTCAGCCTAGTCCCCGGTTTGATGCGTACAGCTAAAAACTCCTGTAATGGCCAGGCAGCTATTTGGCGATAAAGGACAAGTGGTGTTCCCATTTCCACTGCGTATAAAAAAGGAAGCGCAAGCTTATTTCCTCTTCCCCCGTCTGGTCCCATTCTCTGACTCTCTCACAGAAAACTCAACGCTGATTTCATTCCTCGTTTATGCACTCCAGCAAGAAGCAGCCCAGACCATCTGCTGTAGATCCTTCCCAAGGAAGGCGAAAGATTGTACACGGAAACTCCCAGGCAGAGTCTAAAGAGGATAACACGTGAGATTCATCTTGGCTCGGCTGCTCCGTTTTTTTAATACTGGTTTGGAACCAGCTGTTTGAAATGCAGTAACCCAGCTTGTATTTGTTGAAAAACTTACTCTGGTTTAAAGATCCCTTGGAGCACATCGCTCTCACTAAACACACTCCGCAGAGCCGTTGCTTGTCGCCATAAATGTCATCCCTGTCGAGTGGAGAACTTGCCCGTACAAAATAAACATTGCTTGTAAGCAGGCAGAATGCAGAAATTACTCCCAGTTGAATCTATTCTTGGTGGCAACATTTTGTACACCGGTAGAAAGGGTTCCAGCAATTCCCAAAACACTGGCAATGAACCTTCCCTCCAAATTCATTGGGGGGAGGGGAGGGTTGAGAGAGGAGTGTGCCCAGGACGGAGCCCTCTCTTACAAAGGACTAAGTAGAAGAGAACCACCAAAGAACCAGCATCCAACAGCGTCACACCTCTGAGCTCCCTTCCACATCGGCCTCTCGGTAGGTCTCTCCTTTGTCACGTTAAGAGATGGTTTGTGCCCCAAACCAAAAGCCTACAAGCTCATCTGTCCTAAGCACATCAGAAGGAGGCTCTGTACCATTGCACAAAGACCAACTGGCAGAGGGACCGATGTGTGCTCGAGTAGGGATGTAAACTCCCATTTAATTAGTTAACCAGTTAAGCATTATATTTAACTGGTTTAATCAATTAAAGGGGGCACGGGCGGGGTGGCCACTCGAGCGCCCTGACGGAGTAGTGCCCCCAACACAGTGTATCTGGGCCCATCGTGGAGAGGGGTTGCTCTGGACACCCAGAGCAGCCCCTGTACATGGCAGCCCAGGGAACTGCTCCAGTGCCCACCAATTAACGGTTAACCTTCCCCATCCTTCTGCTCAGTGCAGTATTTTATAATGATTTCCCTCTACCAAAGTGAACATCAATCGTGTTCATAATATTTAAAATAAATCTTTTGCCACATCATTATTTGGAAGTCAGTCTTTCCCATGGACTCTCTGCTCTTACATACTAGGGGAGCATCATTTACAAAAACAAAAAGCAATTTTCGGCTTGATTTTTCAGATTCAACTATTAGGTCTTAGCCTCCACTGTGCTCCTGGAGTGTCTTTGGCAGCCAAAGTCTGAGCTGCAGTTTCCCCCAGTCCTAAGCCACTGGAATGTTTCCTAATACACCTAGAGACAAGGTAGGGGAGCGAATATCTTTGTTATTGGATCAACTTCTGTTGATGAGAGAGATAGGACAGTCCTAATGCAGTCACAACATCTCTACACTTACCCAGACAATTGATCTCTTAGAGATCGATTTAGCGAGTCTAGTAAAGACCTGCTAAATTGCCCACTGATCGCACTCTCGTTGACTCCAGTACTCGACCAGAACATGAAATAAAAGGGAAATCAACTGAGAGTTTCTCCTCTCTCCTCCCACAGTGGAGACCCCACTGCAACTCAACCTAAGGTACGTCGACTCCAGCTATGCTAGTCACGTAGCTGGAGAAGCGTACGTTATGTTAACATTGCACCATAGTGTAGACCTGCCCTCAGAGTAAGATATCACACAGCAAAGACTTATTATCAAGAACAGTCTGGGTTCAGTGGGGTGACTCATGTGAGTAAGCACTACACCCATAGTACTTGCTAAGCAAGTACATTTCCTTACCCATGTTACCAACCTCTTACTTTACTAAAACTGGGAAAAATTTCAAAGCTGAGTTCACATTTCATCTTTTTACCTGTACGTTTGCAGTTTGCATTTCTTTCAGCTTGGACAAAGACATTCAACGGTCTCGGTTTCACGTTTGCTCGTTACAGTCAGTTTCACTTTCAAATTCTGAAAGTGCTGAAGAATCGTAGAAACGCAGGGCTGGAAGGGACCTCAAGAAGTCATCAAATCCATCCGCCTCTGCTGAGGCAGAACCATGCAAACCTAGGTGTTTGTCCAGCCTGTTCCAGAGAGTAACTGTCCTGAGAGTTAGAAAGTTTTCCTGGTGTCGAACCTAACTCTCCCTCGCTGCAGATTAAGCTCTTGACTTCTTATCCTACCTTCTGTGGGAATGGAGAACAACTGATCATTGTCCTTGTTATAACAATCCTTAACATATTAGAAGACTATCATCAGGTCTCCCTCAGTCTGCTTTTCTCCAGGCTACATACGCTTAAGGATTTTTTTAACCTTTCCTCATAGGGCAGCTTTCCTAAACGTTTGATCATTTTTGTTGCTCCCCTCTGGATCTTCGCCAATTTGGCCACATCTTTCCTAAAGTGCAGTGCCCAGACCCAGACACTACTCCAGCTGGGCCTCACCAGCACCCAGCAGAGCAAGACAACGGTCTCTTGTGTCTTACATGCCACACTCATCATGCCCCTTAGAATCTTAGCCGGTTTTGCAACGCCGTCAAATTGCTGATTCATATTCACTTTGGGACCCACTACAAGACCCAGTCGATCTCAGCTATGCCAGTTACTCCCCGTGTTGTAGCTGTGTACTTGATTATTTATTTCCCAAGTGAAGTGCTGGGCACTAGCCTTCATTTAATGTTACCTTGTTGAATTCAGACCAATTCTCCAATTTAACAAGGTCCTATTGAATTCTACTCTGGTCCTCCAAAGTGCTTGCAGCCCCACCTGGATAGAAGTCATCGGCAGATTTTATGTGCATACTCTCCACTCCAGTATACAAGTCAATGAAAATACAGACTAAAACCAAACTCAGGGCTGACCCGTGCGGGGCCCCATCAGATATGACCTCCCAGTCTGACAAGGAGCAATTGGTAACCCACCTGAAACTACATTCCTTCACACCTCAGCTATCTAGTTTGCTTATAAGACTGTCATGGGGGGTTGTATCAAAAGCCCTTCTAAAATCAAGATGTATCATATTCACTGCAACCCCGCCATCTACTAGGCGGGTGACCACATCAAATAAGGAAACTGGGTTGGCTTGGTATGATGTGATCTTGACAAATCCATCCTGGCTATTGCTGGTAAACTCATTATCCTCTAGTGTTTGCAAACAGATTGTTTAATCATTTGTTCGAGTATTTTTTTGGCTATTGAAATTAGGCTGACTGGTTTATAATTCTCTAGGTCCTTTTTGTTCCCATTTTTAAAGAGAGGTGCTGTATATGCCTGTCTCCAGCCCTCAGGGACCTCACCTGTCTTCCATAAGCACTACTCAGTAATTGCTAATGGTACCCAGACTGCTTCAGTTACTTCCTTAAGTACCGTTGGATGAAATGCATCAGGCACTGGCGACTTGGAAACATGGAACGTATGTAAATGCTCTTTAACCCATTCGTTCCCTGTTTTGGCTTGCATTTGTCCCCCGTGCTCATACTGATTCTGCTGAATCTCTCTTCATCGGCAACTGCTTCTAATGAGGTGCCATGGTGAGTAGTTAAGGTCCTCCACTATACTCCTAAAGGTCGTGGGAACCAGTCTTGCTGGATCTCACACCTCCAGTTCACCCAGCTGCAAAATGATGTCTTATCCAGCCATTTCAGGCAGTCAAATGGGATGCTGGCCACATCACTTTCATTGCCCGGGGCACCCAAGGGAGTGATGTACCAGAACTGCATGAGTCCAATGAGCAGTTGGCTCAGAAAAACTTCAACTTTGACCTTTTTAGTGACAACTGACACAAACTAGGCATTAACGGCCTTTCACTTTCTTGATGTCATCAGTTATTAGCTCTCCTTTCCCATTATGTAGAAGACCTACACTTTCCTTTGCCTTTCCCTGGCTCCTCATGTTGTTAAAGAACCTCCTCTTATTCCTTTCTACAGCCTTTGCTAATAGGGATGTAAGAGATTAACTGGTTAGCCAGTGAACCAGTAAGCATCACCGTTAACCAACTGAATAGGATTTTACATCCCTACTTGCTAGGTGTAACTCATTTCGTGACGTGGCTTTTCTGATCTTGCTTGCGTTATTCTTCTGTATTCATCCAGAGCAATTCAACCATGTTTCAAGTTTTGGAATGACTCATTTTTGATTTTCAGGTCGTTGAAGAGTATCTCATGGACCAATATTGGCCTTTTATTATTCTTCCTTTATTTCCTTCACATGGGTGGGGGGAGAGAGATTGTAGTTGGGCCTTCAATACGGACTCCTTGAGAAACCACCAGTTCACCTCTCTCCTTTACGCCTTAGATTTTCTTCCTATGAGAACTCTCCCAGAATTCTGAAGTTTGGTAAAGTATACTTTTTTGGTGTCCATTGGCCATAGTCTGCTGCTCTCGCTCCTTCCTTTCCGTAGACTCATGAAATCTCTCGTTTCATGGTCACGTTCACCCATGTTGCCTTCCACCTTCAGACTGGCTACCAATTCTTCCCCGTCGGTCAGAATCAAATCTAAAATGACTGTTCCTTCCTCAGCCTCTGAAACATAAAGATGGTTCCCAACACATTCCAAGAACGTATTGGAAGATTTGGCTTTTGCCATATTACTTTTGCAAACAGACGAGCGCAAGTCCCCCAGTACTACCACACCGGGTGGTTCAGATATTTCTGGTATGTGTCACACAGCTCTTCTTCCTGACTTGGTGGTTCGTAATAGACCCTAACCACGGCCTCACCTCTTTTTTATGAACCCTTTTTTCCTAACCCACAGACTTTCAAATGCTCTGGCTATCAGTCCCTCCTGGGCCCCAGAACAAGGATACATATTCTCGATGCATCCCCTCCTCCCTTTTCATCCTGCCTTTGCTTCGAGAGCAAAAGCCGATTATACCAATATTCCCGTCACGAGACTGATCCCACAAGTCATCTGTGACGCCAATTAAGTCAAAATATAGCATCTGGCTAAGACTTGCCGTTCTTCCTGGTTACTCCACGTACTCCTTGCATTTGTATATAGAACGTCTATGATAGCCAACAGGCTTCTCCATGGATTCCCCTCTCATTTCTCCTAGGCCCCTGTTGTAATTTTGCATGTCCCCCATCAACATCTAACATCTCCGTTAAAGTCACCTCTTTTTATGCTTTCCCGTAGGCTCTCTCTCCTGCCCCCACTGAGCCGAGTTTAAAGCCCTCCTCACTAGGGGTATGTCTACACTAGCCCCCTAGTTCGATCTAGAGAGGCTAATTAGGGCAACCGAAATTGCAAATGAAGCATGGGATTTAAATATCCCGCACTTCATTAGCATGTTCCTGGCCAGTCGCCATTTTTAGAAATTGACTAGCCCGAAGTAACTGCCCGTGTTTACACGCAGCAGTGAAACGGGATTCCGAATTAAAGCCCTAACTCGAATTAGCTGGTAAACCTCAATACCCTAGGTTAGCAAGTCAATTTACAAAGAAGCTCTTCTCCTTCTTGGTCAGGTGGATCTCCTCTCTTGCCAGCAGCCGTTCTTCCCAGAGCATCCTCCCACTCTCAAGGAAGCTGACACCCTCCCATCGACACCACATGTGCAATTACGTATTCACCCCCAGAATGCACGTGTCCCACCTGGGCTCCTTAGCTGAGAGGATGGACAAGAAACTGCTGCGCCCCGACCCCGTCGCCCTCACTCCCAGAGCTGCTCTGCTCCAGGTCATGCATGACAGTATCATGTGGATGAGCTTGGCAATCTTTCCGTGTCTCAGACACGGGCTACAGGCTGGCAACACACCAGCTGGAATTCGACAGCAGGCCAGCAAACGGACGGCTCCATCCCCCTCAGACGGAAGTCCTGACTCCTAGCACCCTACATCTCCTCCTCTCGGTGGCAGTAGCTGCAAGTCTCTTTGCACTGGGGTCTGGTCTTCCCCACCTGCTGCCAGGACAACATACCGGTTCTTCCCCTCGATGGATGGGGGACCCAAAGTGGCCAGCAGCCAGTCTCCTTCCCGCAGAACAGACGGTTCTCCTTCCTTCTGTGGGGCCACCACGGTCCTTTGCATCCATGTGCCGGTTGCGAGCCAGGCAGGGGAATGTTTGTTTTAAAAACCAACTGTTTGCACTGGAACTTTTAAGGACATACTCCAGCAATTTTTCAAAGTGGCTGTGGTCTTTTGAAATGCCTGTTTGCACATTTGTGGCTACATCTGCCTGCCCCATACACTTATGGCCAAGCTATAAAACGCCGGGCGCGCCTGCCGTGTTAAAATAATCAGACACAAACACAATGTTAAGAGAGTGTTAAAGGCTGTGCCGTCAAGTACGCAAAAGTTAGGAAAGGCCATGATTAACTTTACTTAGCTCAGCCCCCTCGGGCAAATTCCTCTGATAGGAGGAGTGTGAACGCTTAACCGGTTAGCACCATCCTTATTGGGTGACCCTTACTGGTTACAGTTAACCGGCAGCCCAGCCTAGCTGGAGCTGCCCCCACCTGCCCCTGTTTAAGTGGCTGTCTGGTTATAAACATAACGTTTAACTGATTAAATGGGATTTTGCATCTCTATCGGACAGTGTCTTTAATGACAGGATCAGGGCTTGACAAACTATACAATCTACTCGCCCGTGGCGAGTAGATTTCAGCCGCGCACCCCGTTCATTCGCGGCGCGCACATGCATAATGCGGCTCTTGCGCATGCGCAGTACGGGGCTGGCAAGCAGTTCTCACTGCTGTTTGTCAAGCCTGGACATGATCATAGACTATTTTTCCACAGGACACCTGCCTTCAGCCAGACCCAGTTCTTCTTCTACCTCCCTCCCCATTCCAGTCTTCTCCCTTCCCTCCCTATGGTCCAGCCCTTGTCCCCTACTGATCAAATCAGACACGCCCTCTTCCATGCTGCCTGGTGCCAACCATGTAAGCCCAGGTGATGCAAATGTCCTTGTTTTGAGGTTCAGTACCAGACCTCATCCTGGTTGTTCCTGGCTGCCCCTGATTTTTTCCCAGGCTTAGCCTCTGGCTGCCTGCGAGCACCAGGGCTGTTCAAAATAAAAAGATGTCTGGGTTTCTTTTTTTGGTTTGCTTTTAAATTTTTCAAAATAGCAAAACGGTTTTATGTGAAATAAAAAAACAAACAAACACTATATTGGCAAGCAGCAGACACCCACCCACCCCAGACAATTTCGACCCCCATGGTTAAAGTCTTAACAATGACAAACAAGGGATTTATTATAAGGGTCATGGCAGGGAGCCTTACTGAGAGGTGGTGCTATCCATCCCGCCTGTAATATTTTAAAATCCTTGAGCAAACTGCTTCCAGACATCAGTCCCCTTCCCACAGCAATAACAGATTCTTCATCTCAAATCAGCCTTCCCCAGTACAGACCCCAGAAGTGGAAGAGAATGACAGATGACCAGGGCTCGACAAATTATACAATCTACTCGCCCATGGGCGAGTAGATCGTAACCTGGAAGAGTCGGGTTTGGGCTATCTGCGCATGTGCAGATCGCCGGACAGCGCAGCTGGCGAGCGGGGCTCGCCACGGTTCGGCAAGCCCTGCAGACGACAATTTAGGGGGAAATCACATTTCCCAGATCGCTATCTTTAGCAAAGAGTAACAAAATATCAGCACATATTCCGCAAATAGATTCGTTCCTACACAATCTCAAAGACGACACTTTTAAGATGTTCTTCCCACATGGACTGTTAAAATATATATATACCTTCCCCAGCTGGTACTTGATCATGGTATTAATTGGCATCTCAAATAAGGAAACAGAATACAACTTCACAATACTGAAACGTCTAAACCGGGGTTCCCAAAATATGGTCGGCGGGCCAGTAGTGCTCCTCGACGGTCTTGCAGGTGGGCCGCGGGCTAGGAGCTCAGTCCCCGCCTCCCCTCCACAGCAGGGAGCCTGGACTGGCACATACACACACCCCCGTCCCCATGGTTGGAGCACCAGCGCTGGCTTCCTGCTGGGGGGGAGCCCCAAGCCTGGTGGGCCGGATCCAGCTTGTGGGGGCAGGAAGTTGTTCTGTGCGCTGCTGCTTCCCCTCCCCCTGGCTGGGGGAATGGCTGCACAAGAAGCTGCTCACCTGGAAGCTTTCCCTGCTGTTCCCATTGGCCGGAATTCCGGCCAATGGGAGCAGCATGGGGTGGTGCCTGGGAGCGGTGGGGAACACAGAGCTAGCTAAGCACCCCCCATTGCTCCTCATGCCCAGACCATGCACCACATCTCCCTCACACACACCCCTCCTACCAAGACCCTCCCCATCCCCAGCCTGCTCCTGCACCCTCCCTCCCAGTCAGATCGCCTACCGCTAGCCCACTCCTGCACCCATTTTGTGGCTGGCTGGTGAGCCGCGGAAAGGTTTGCACTGAGCGGGGTAGGCCATGGGCCAGAAAGTTTGAGAACCACTGGTCTAAGCTACAGTCTGCCTATAGATACTCTAGGTGTCCTCTGAGCTCCACACCGTATGTTGCTTCACAGGAAAACTGGTTTCTTACGTCAGCTGCAGCATGTCAGCATCCTTTCCCCTGCATGCTTCATTGAGTGCACAATGTCAGCACACATCCATTTTTTGGCCTACCTAATCTACAGGATCAATGCCTGAAACCAATTCCTCTCCTACAAAACTGCCAGCCTTGCAGGAAGACTGAAGCCAGAGCCTGTCCACCTTTCACATCCGAGAAGCATTAATCACAACTACATCACTCCACCGACTGGAATTTCTGATCTAATCCGATGAATGTTCTCCATTTCAGGTATTGGGAGAGGCCAGTATCTAAGGCCTGGATCTGGGGAAGAGATACTGTAATACTTTCCCTGCCTCCAATATGGGCCAACGCCAAGAAACAGTGCAACTTTTTCATTCGCATTTCCTCAGATTTCTACCCAAGAGAGCTCAGGAGGTTTAAAATCAGCACCTGGCACTCGATCCATCAGATATGCTAATAAGGTATCTTACCTTAACAAACACCCTCAAGAGCAGACTCATCTATCTTAATTGGTAAACGCTTCATTAATAATGCAGCTAAGGAGTCTCAAGTTAGAAGTATAAATAGCAAGTTCTGATGCAAGGGCTTTTTTTTTTTTTTTTTTTTTTTTGTTCTATCAGCATGGATTCAGAAGAAAGGTTTCCACATCTCTGACTCACTGCTCAGCCCTGCAGAATGAAGACAGAAGATCTTTCTTCAGCAACCAGAGGGTCTATAAAAAGCCTCATTCTGTTTCGGCCAATAGGAACTTTCAGATCAACTACGGCGTCCACTCAAGAGGGGGGGGGGGGCAGATTAAAGAGGCACACTGAATAATATTCCTGAATTTCAAAGAACTGAGGATCAGGGAAAGCGGTCAAGTGACGTAGACGAGGTCAATAAAACACCACCGCTAAGGCCGTGTCTTGTGTGCCGTTGATCTATTACAGGAAAAGCATTCAAATGTCTGCTCCGTTAAGTCAGAAATTCCAGTCTCACAATAACACTGCTTTTAGCCAGAGGACAAAGCAGGATGTGACAAAACCCCACCAGAAGGAATGCCATGAAGAGCAACGTCTCACATATAGGTACGTTTCGATACTCTGCGATGAAATGACCCAACGGCTACCACATTAGTCTCTAATTTTCCACTTTTAAAAGTTAGCCAAAACAAGAGGAAAGTTTTTGCACGGTTCACACATTCCACGAGTGTTGAAATAACAGGCTTGGATTTTCTTTTTCCTATAAATTCATGCTGTATATAAAATCAGGCAATTAGGTATTTAAACATACGGTATCATGACTCCGTCCAGCTGGAGAGTACATTCTGCTAATCTAATCAAGTTTTACTGGCGTTGTTGCCATTTTTGTACGTGGATCCTTTTTACCTAAGTAAGCAGCCCACGCTGTTATAAAATAGGGATGTTAAGGACTAGCTGGCTATCTGATAAGCAAACGTTTATCAGATAGTCAGTCGACTAGTCGATTCCACCCCACCTTTCTGCCTCTATCAGATAGGGGCAGCAAAGGGGGGAAGTGGGGTACTTCAAAGCGGCAGCTCCACACAGCTAAGCCCGGGATCAACTGTGCAGTGCTGCCGTGCATGGAGCCCAGGATCAGCTGGGGACTCCTCAGCTGATCCCAGGCTCCAGAGAGGCATTTCCGCAGAACCCTGGATCAGCTGACTCTGGTGCATTTCAAAGCTGGCACCTACATTCAGACCAGAGTCAGCGGGACTTCCCGCTGGCCCCGGGCTGCATGCGGAGTTCTGCATTCCTCCTTTGAAATGTACAAGAGCCCCCAGCGGATGGGACTCTGCGGATGGGGCTAATGTTGGAGACTGGGGGCTGACACTGAGAGGATTCTGGGGGGGATGGGTGCAGTGGGTCTCAGGAAACAGGAAGCTGGTACTGGGGGGTCTGGTGGTGGTGGGGCTCTAAGAGGTGGGGAGTGGGGCATTTGGGATGGGGGACTGGCACGGGGGGCTCTGTGGGTGGGAGGCTGGCATTGGGGGTGGCTGGGTGCAGGGGATTCTGGGGTCAGTGGCTGACACTGGGGGGTAGTGGAGGGGTGGGGGGCTCTAGGGGTTGGGGTGGCACTGCGGGGGGACTGGGGCTTTTAGCGGATTGGTAACATTTTATTTGCATATTTGCACGATGAATATGCAAATATGCAAACAACAATGTTACCATAATGAATATGCAAATATGTGAATAAAACGTTACCAGTCCGCCAAAAGTTTGTGAATGAGTTTGCCGATTCCTGGTTTAAAACAAGGTTGGGAAACTGATTTAGATCATCCCTGACAGGGGTCTGTCCAACCTGCTCTTAAATATCTCCAGGGATGGGAGATTCCACAACCTCCCTGGGCAATTTATTCCAGCATTTAACCACCCTGACAGGTAGGAAGTTTTTCCTAATGTCCAATCTCAACCTCCCTTGCTGCAGTTTAAGCCCATTGCTGCTTGTCCTGTCCTCAGAGGCCAAGGAGAACAATTCCCCCCCCCTTCCTGTGACACCCTTTTAGATTCTTGAAAACCGCCATCATGTCCCCTCTCAGTCTTCTCTTTTCTAAACTAAACAAGCCCAAGTCCTTCAGACTTCCCTCATAGCGCATGTTTTCTAGGCCTTTAATCATTTTTGTTGCTCTTCTCTGGATCTTTTCCAGTTTCTCCAAATCTTTCTTGAAATGTGGTGCCCAGAACTGGCCTCAGTTGGAGTACTGTGTCTTAATCAGCACAGAGTAGAGCGGAAAAATGACTTCTCATGTCTTACTCACACTCCTCCTGCAAATGCATCCCAGAAACGTTTGCTTTTTTCGCAACAGCGTCGCACTGTTGACTCATATTTAGCTTGTGGTCCACTATGACCCCTAGATTCTTTTCTGCAGTGCTCCTTCCTAGACAGTCACTTCCCCTTCTGTATGTGTGAAGCTGATTGTTCCTTCCTAAGTGGAGCACTTTGCATTCGTCCTTATTAAACTTCAT
>JANRFK010004893.1:58803051-58817194 GCA_030068395.1 Apalone spinifera | reverse complement strand
TCTGTCTTTTGTTTCAGCTACACCAGACTAACACAGCTGCATCTCTATCACCTTATAAACCAGACACTCTACTGCCCTTCCCTGTACCGAGAAAGCCCACTGGCTCCCCTCAGTGGTTCCAGTTTCCTGGTATCCCCGATGGAGTCTGACGCACACAGGAGCACAGATAACACCCTTCAAATTCTAATAAGGATGGACACATTTCAAGCTTGCCCAAGGTTATCTTGGTGAGCATGGAAACCATGATCAAAGGGGACAGCGTCCAGCGCTCTTTGCAGCTTTCTATATCCGCCCCAGCCTAGGGATGTTAAATTCAGATTAATCAACTAATCGAACAGTCGATAGAATTTGCATCGACTATTTGGTTAGTCGATAAGGGCGCCTCCACCTTCGAAACATAGCAAGAACACCACCGGCTCTGTCCTCTCCCACCATCTTGCCTGGTGGTTCTCTTCTCTAGGGGACAGCTGTGGAGGTGACAGGAGAGACTCAAAAGATCAGACATCGTGCTTAAACCGCAAGCCCATTTCGTGAACCAAACCCCAGTCAGCAGGCGTCCTCCGAAAAGATCTAGGCTCAGGTCACATTTGCTCTCTTACATGCTGAGGTTAGGTGCCCACTCATGAAACTGACTTCTCCGCAAAGAAATGGACAGGAAAGGAAAATTCCCTTATTTAACGTGCATCCGTCAATCCTTCAGAAAGGAGCCAGCAGAAGTGCCAAAGCCGGCGCACCACAGGGAAGTAAACCCTATAGACTGATGGTTCCTTTTTCTCTGGTCCCAACGCCTGCCCTGTACGTGGTTATTGACGGCTCGGGGGCTGTTCGTATGCATGAGGGAGGGACTGGTTACAGGGTACAGCCGGACTACAAGCGAAGGCATGATTGTAGTCCAATGCTAATTTTAATCCGGGTAACAACAGCAGCGCAGATGCGGGGGCCCAGGAGGGAGGAGAGGCTGGGTACCTACCCTCCTTGCTAGCCCACATGGCCACGTCTACATTATGACTGTTCCCCCGAGCTAGCTAGAGTAAAGCCGGCAAGACTGCCTATCTGTGCTAGAGTCTCCGCATGCAGACCACACACGACCTCTCTGGTGCAGCGTGGGAATCAGAGCTCACCTGGGTGCCCCCTACCCACAGCAATGGGAATTGGGGAGACCAAGAGAACTGGAACGTCCCTGCATGGGTCTGGCCGTTTGCACATTTTCAAACCCCCAACCAACAGGCTGCAGTCTCCTCTTCCATTACAGAACTGCGTAGGGAGAAGGCAGCACTTTCCTTGGGGGGGGAAGCCATCACCAACGTCCACGTGATCCCTGCCACTTTGCCCGGGTGATGCATGTGGCCATATCGAACCTCTACAACCACCACCTAGTCCCCCCTCCTCCCCCAAGTCAGCTGGCAGGAGAAACGCTACTTCCTCCCCCCTACAAACAGCCAAGATCAAGTGGCCTCCGTTGACTGAAGCCATGATCTACCAAGTGCCTACCACTCAAGAGTTTCTGTCCTAGACAGGAGAGCGAACGATCGTCGTCCCTCTTAAACATTCCGCCTAGCGGCTCGGGCAGATGGCACGAGGCGCCCAGCCCAAGAACCACAACGCACGCCAGCCTGGCTTTCCAAACCATCATCTCAGCCCTGGCTCTGACTGGACACGTTCCACGATGTCTCTTCGTTTTGCTCCTTTGGAATGACACCCTTTTATCCGCACACCAACCTCGGAATCTTCTCCAAATCCCGGCACGTACCCACATCTCCTCTTGACCCTAATAATCAGAGGCCACCTGACTACAGCTTGTATTAATCATTCCCTCCACGGCTCTAGAAAGGCCAGGCTTTTCTGGATGCCAGTCATAAGTAACCCCCAAAACCACAAGCCCCGCGTGGAAGGTAGAGGGAGACACGGAAAATGGATGAGCCATCCGTCCTTGCTCTCTCATGTAAATGCCGCAAGTAAGGATTGGGTTGTTTCTCTTTTTTCCAGAGAAGACAATTCTATTCACTGCCCGACCCCGCTGCCTCCAATCCTGCCATGCAGCTGCTAGGGGCACATCTTCGGATTCGGGCGAGTCCCTTTGAGATTTGGGAAGGACCACAGCCAAGGCACAGATTTCCCCCCACACACACACACACAGACAGTTTCCCGTGGCGCTGTGCACCAGTTACCTCAACCCCAAGAGCCGACGTAGCGTTTTCCATCCACTGTGCTCTAGAAAAGGGGGAAAGCATCACTGTCCCCCATTTTACGGATGGGAACCTCAGTCGCGGGGAGCTGAATCACATGCCTGAAGTCACCCAGCAACTGGTGGCAGCACTGGCATTAGAGCCCACGTCTCATGTGTCCCACGCCAAAACTCTATCCTCCAGACATGCTCCTGTCCTTCCTTGTGCTGTGCGCTGAGCCCAGCAGAGGACACCCTGACCCCAGCGCGGAGATTACCGCCCCGCAATAAAAGGAAAGGCAGAGGCATGCTGAGGAACATTTCCCAGAAGTATCAAAGCTCTCTGGAGGAGGTAGGAAAACTAACAGAAATGCCCCGCTGTCTCTCGGGAGGAGAACGTCCTGATTGGTCCAGCAATCAGCTGGTACTTCCTGTGACCTACCCCCCTTGATGTGGGCCTCATATGAGGAGAGGGGTCTAATCCAGAAAGCAGCGAAGGACACATACGGAGAGGGGTCCTGCAGATGGGAGCGCTGGTTTCTTCAAACTCCTTATGTTACACTGAGCGCCATGATCAACGTCCATCTCCAGCCCACGGGGAAAGCGCCCACGGGACAGGCGGACGCACGTCAAACTGCAACTCAAAACTGGTTTTGTTGGCAGGGCGGAAGAATGGAGGCTCCAGGCAGAGCCGTTTCAACGTGTCACTTACTATTGCCACTTCTTTCCACGCTCCCGAGTCGGAGTTAGGTTGGCTTCCAAAGCACTGCCTACTGGAACTGCAACGTGAACCCTGACGCACCCCACGCTGCCTCAGCAGCATCCTGGCTCGGCATTTCAACAAGCTGGCGTTTGCTTGGCCAGCATCAGTTCATAGGAGCTGTGACAAACGGCGCGAGTCATTCTACCCAGCCGCCCAGCCCAGCAATGTGGAAAGGGTCCCAAATGGAAACGGCTCTAAGCCATGGAACTAGCGAGCTTCTCTCCCAGCAAACAGGCCCCTTCCAGCCCCACCCACCCAGAGTCCCACAAACCCCTTAACCTGAGCACATGGCCACACCCATCAGCGCAGCCTCCAGAGCAGTGTTTCTTAAACTTTTTAAGACTGAGGAACACCAAAAAAAAATTTTTTTTTATGAGGAACACCAAAGATTGGGTTTTTTGGTTTGTTTTTTTTAAACAAAAAAAAGGGGGGGGGCTTATTGAGCACAAAAAAAAAGGGTCGCTTGCCCCTTTAAGGGCAGCCATTTTGAACTGTTGTTCTCCGCAGCACACCAGTGTGCACAACTGCCAATAAGAGAACCAGCTCTAAGCTCTGACTGTAAAATGCTTTGGCCCCCAATACTGCCATAAAACGAGTGGGATCACTCCCGAAACATCCAGACAATCGGTCTGACCAGTCCCTATTGCCACAGCAACAGGGCCACTTGATTCCTATTTACAGTTGGTTCTCACAAAGTATTTTAATTCTATACCGGAATAATGTAACCCTCCCAAGAGCCAGGGCAATCAAAACCAGAAAACCGGTTTTTGTCACCAGTTAGGAGAGGGTTGATCTCGCCATTAAGGGATTTCATAAGGCGCCCCCTTGTGGCTTGAATCGCTGGGGTTTACACGCTGTCCATGGAGACCATCGTCTGAGACAACACACCGGGCATGACATGAAAGATCAGCCGGCACTGAGGGTGGGGTCACTCAGAAAAACCCCCTAATTGTATGTACTGCTGTACACCGCAACTATTTCAGTCAACACAGTTTGGGTACGTTGCCCGCTGCACAGCTAAAAACGCCACTTGCCTTTGTCCCCTGTGCCAAAAGTAGCTTGCGAGCTGGCTAGGTTTTCAAAGCTCTCGCTTCCTTATTGCAGATAGAAATAAAAGCACAAGGATGCAGGAAATTTAAGAACTTGAAAGGAACTTACACAGTTTAATAGAAAACATTCCTCCCCCATTTATCTGCGAGAAGCAGGAGGGGTGGTGGTGGTAAGTCCATATAAAACCTGTGTTTTTACGCCTGCCATTTCTGTACCAGGCCTGGTGAGGCACAGCAGTGATTCAACTCGCTTCCTGGAGTTCTGGGTTCAAAGCCTGAGTTCAAAAAAAAGGATGAATTTGGTCTTTTTTCCTACTATAATTACATAAGATCATAAGAACAACCATTACTGGTCAGACCAGCGGTCCATCTAGCCCTGCTGTCTCCAGAGACTAGCCAATGCCAGGTGGTTCAAAGGCAATTAACAGAATAGGGCAATCAGGGAGTGAACCATCCCGTCATCCAGTCCCAGCGGCTAGCAGTCAAAGGCGAGGCACACCCAGAACATGGGGCTCTGTCCCCGCCATGGCTAGCAGCCACTGATGGACTTAGCCTTTAGGAACTTATCTAATTCTATTTCGTACCCAGTTATATTTCTGCCTTCACATCATCCCCTGGCAGAGAGTTCCACAGGTTGTGCGCTGTGCAAAGAAGTACTTTCTTTTGTTTGTTTTAAACTTGCTGGTTATTAATTCCATCAGGTGCCTCCTGGGTGTTGTCTACATGAAGGCATAAATAATGTTTCCTTATTCATTTTTTCCACACCATTCGCGGGTTTCATAGACCTCTATCATATCCCTCTTTAGTCATCTCTTTTCCAAGCTTAACCATCCCAGTCTTTTTAATCTGGCCTCCTATGGAAGCCATGATTCACTTTTGTTGCCCTTCTCTGTACCTTTTCCAAGTCTAATAGAGATTTGTTGCAATGAGGCGACCAGCATTCGGGCATAGTTTCTGCTCCGAGACCCAAGTCTGGATTCTGGCACATTGGCAGAAGTGTGCCAGGAGACCTCTCTCATTGTTAACAATCGCCACCCTCTGCAAAAAATTGTGTCCACCTCTGGGGCCAGTGTTTTAAGAGTTTAAAAAGACGGGGAGAGGAGAAACGGGACTCTATTCAACCGAAAAGGCAGCATACAACAGCCATCATCACAACGGAACACTCGTCCTTCAAAAGTCATTCCAAAAGCCCCATTCATAAGGGGGAAAATCACAGCCAGATTTATTTTTTTTTAAATCAACAGCTTTATCTGCTCAGTGACCAGTAGGGAAGAGAAATGGGGGGAGGGTTTGTTTTACCCTGTTAAGCTGTCCGCTGTGATATGCCGGTAGGTGATGAGTCCCCCAGTGGAGCATTGATTTTCAGAGTTAATAAAATAGAGACCGATAGGAATCAGCGAATTATGAAAATAAAGACAAATGAGCAATGTGGGTACCCTAAACTGAGTTGGTTGTGTTTCTCCCTAACTTACTTTGGTTTTGTTTTCGGGAGGGATGTAAGAACCGCCTTAATTGGTTAACCTGTTAAACAACTTGTTTAATCAGTTAACCACCAGCCACAGGTGGGGGCCTGCTCCAGCCCCTGCACTGGCCCCCCAGGCTGCTCCAGCCCCACCAACCTGCCACGGCCAGGGTCCTGCTGGGCAGGCCACTGGGGGAAGGTGGCTGCTGCCCCTGGCCTGGCCCTCTGGTTAACCTGGTTACCTGCTAAGACTAATGCTTACCGGGTAACTGGTTACCCAATGAACCAGTTTTCACTTCTCATTCCTCAGAGTTTTAAAACAATACTCCCTCATATGAGACTCTCTCCCCTAATTAAATGCTCTAATTAAAAGTGGCATGCTCCATAAAATTACCATGCCTTTGAAAGTTGATTTTCAATCTGGAGGGCAAATAGTGCCAATAAGAAGCTGAAAGATGATGGTTCTGCCTATTCAACGTTTAAAAAAAAAAAAAAAAAAAATCAAACTTGCCGCTTGGCTCTGGATGGAAAAGCTTTGAACTGTGACTGGGGGCATTTGGGCAGATAAGACACAAAGCAATATTGAGATTTCATGCTCGGGGTGGGGCGGGGGTTAAGGAAACAACCTGAAAGGTAAAAGGAAGCACCCACCAAATGCAGCTTTTTACATCCAGTGGAACAACATGAAAGGCAAATTGATGTTTAACGAGCATTTTAAGAGATGGGTTTAAACTGGGAGTAGTGATTCCTGGTGACAGTGGTGGGGTTTTTTTGTTTTGTAAGCACAACATCCCCTAGCCCTAGTGTGTTTATTGCAGGATCAAGTGGAGGAGGAGACCCGTCTAGTTCCCCTGCAGCAAACAGGCCAACAACCTGTCTTTACAGAGAGCTCTTCGCTCTCAGAGGAAATGCCCAGATTCCAGGAATGGGACAGGTCTCTGAAGCAGGTGTCCTGCCAGTTCTACTGCAATACGAACCGGCCGCATTATCCTGAAACCGTAAATAATTATGTGAGCCGACTAGCCACACCCAGCCAGCCAAACAGCCACACGTGGCTGGCGGCTAGTGTTTGGACACCGCGGCTCTCGGCATTGCCATGTTATCAGTCAGTCTCTTTCCCAGGAGACTGGCAAAGACGGGCGCAGTGCTAGCACATAACCCAACAAGCCCTCAAACACAAAGGCTGCCTAAGACCAGAGCGGGGAAGCGTCACAACACAGCGATGGGCAATTGCTTTATCCATTTTCAACACCCCCCAGCGCCAGGAACGTGAATAGAGATGGTCCTGCCCATCTTGGAGGCAGTGCGGTCTCCATTACATCTGTGCAGCTCCCATTAGCATCAGGTAGAGCAGTGCAGGCACAACAGGGAGGACACCTGGGCCGATCCGAATTTTAGGTCACCTGTAACAGCGTAACAAGCAAGCCCAGATTCTCCACAGCTGGAGAGGGACGGGCCGAGATTCCCGCCACGTGGTGCCTGGTCAAAGGGCCAGAGCCGGGGGGAGGGACACCGAAAGCCACAGTTCCACCGGGGAGAAGGGTCCCCCCAGGAACAGATGCCGTGGGACACAACTGATGGGCCCCTCGACAACATCCATGCCAAAGGCCGGGGAGCTCGCCTGAGTAACTAGCAGGTAACCACAGCCGCTCGTGAAGGCGCAACTGAGCCACTCGGAGTACAAATCTGCCCCCATTTGGGATGTAAAATCCCGTGTAATTGGTTCACTGGTTAACAGAGTATTTAACCAGTTAAACAATTACATGGGGGGGCTGCTCCAGCCTAGGTGGGCTGGAGCGCCCCCCCCCCAGCTACTGGGAGGGCGGGGGCTGCTCTGGAGCAGCCCCCACTCACAGGGGGGACGCCCCCCTGCCTGTAGCGGGCGGGCAGCTGCTCCAGCCGAGTAACCGGAACTGGTAAGCCTCACCCGTTAAAGGGAAGGCTTACCAGTTAACCATTTGCACCTCTATAACCCATGGTGACGTACCTGGCATCAGGCCTCTGCTGCCTCTACCCGCTATCCCGGCTACGCTGCTATTTACACCTGAGAGCAATCCGGAGCATGCGCCCCCAAGCAGAGGAGCCCCATCTCTATTCGTCAGGCAAACACGCTTAGCCCCGCCCCCCAGGACGGTCTAAGATGCACTACAGCCCATGGAGCTGCCCAGAAATAGGCTCTGGAAGATGACTTCAGGACAACTCAGTGCCCCATCCCTCTGGGAGGCCACTCAGGGTGCGGACCAGAATCTCCCCCACAGTTACTAGGACAACTTGAACCTTTTCCTTTCCAGTTCTCGGCATGTTTCAGCTCTATCTTTAACATCCAAGGAGCACACAAGGTCCAGTTTCGTTTCCCTAGATCAGAAAAAAAAGGGCGGGTCATGCACAACTTGTCTGCACAGATTTTACCATGAACATGGGCAGTGGTTTTGACTCTACACCTAAACTGCAAAATACCAACCCAAAACTATGCTTTACACAGCCGGGTGCAATTGTATAGTGTTATTCCATACTCCTCTAAACGGTACTAACTTTGAGGGCAAAATTCATACTACTCAGGTGCAAAGATTCTTTAACTGCTTTTAACTCCATTTTTAATTGGCCCACAGATCAGTCTTCACAGGGGGATAATCATTAGGAAAGTTGGGGGATTTTTACTCTAGCGATGTACCAAAAGGTTTGCAGCTTTTTGTGGGGAGATGTACATTTTGATTTTGATTCAAATGGACGGAACAATTCATCACTGATCTGAGACCAAGCACAGAACCTTTCAGCAAGTGATGATCCTGTTCATGTACAAGCCCAGAGGGCGGTAACAGAAATCTCACACAACCCTCAGCGAGGACACTTGTTACCAAGCAAACGCTCGTCATTGCTCCTTCCTAATAAATTAGTTGCTATGGCTATCACACCGATTCGACCCTTTGCTGCAGTCTCGAGCGGGAGGGGGTGGGTTTTTATGGTAAAGGAACGCTGATTTAATCATAGCTCTCTGACCGGTGGCAGCAGCACTAGAAAAATGAAAAATATTCATGAAACCCCACAGGGAAAAAAAAAAAAAATCAATGGGTTCAGGTTCAAATGTGATTGTACTGTCGATTTTTTTTTTAATAGGCTCTTCAAGATTCCAGTGCAAACACGGGTTAGCAAAAGTGTAACTTATAGCTCTTGCTCTTTCAAGGTTTGTAAGTCACCAACTGTTTTGGAGGAACTGCTCCAGAACAATTCCCAAGCCACCAGAAATGGGAACTTGACAGCAGATTTCACCATTGCAAACTGAAAGAACATAAGAACGTCCAGACTGGGTCAGACCAAACGCCCCATCTGGCCCACTGTCCTGTCTGCTGATTCGCCAATGCCAGATGCCCCAGAGGGAGCGAACAGAAACAAGGAATCATCAAGTGATCCCTTCCCTGATACTCATTTCCAGACTCTACTAAACAGAGGCTAGGGACACCATTCCTACTCACTCTGGCTAATAAATATTGACAGACCTATCCTCCATGAATTTATCTAGCTCTTTCCTGAACCCTATTAAAAGTCCTGGTCTTCACAACAGCCTCCGGCAAGGAGTTCCACAAGTTGACTGTGCCAAGAAGCAGACATGTTTCCAATTCTAAGGAGCGCTGAAAACATGCAGAGTGATTGCTCGGTGTCATCTGTTCCCAGTGTGTGCTGCTGGGAATCTCATCTAGTCAGTTCTCATTACTGCATTGGTCGCTACACCCAAGGTCTAAGGCAAGGATAGGGCTGGAGCACTCCAAACTGTCAAAGGGAGATCTTAGTGTTCAACTTTTGGCAGGATGTAGTCTTTGGGGTCTCCTCCAGCTTTGGGCAAGACCACACTGATAGCTATAGGGGGGTTCTTCTTGCTCAAGGCCTCACTGAAGTCCAAGGGAAAACTCCAGTTGACTACAATGAGTTCAGGATTTCATCCCAGATCTGATACCTGGCAGCTGAATGGTTTTTGGCTGTTCCCTAAAGACAGCCAGTCTGCCAGCTAGCTCCTGACCAAAGGGGCCTATCAAATCATGACTCACTGAAAACAAAAAAGATTATGGAAGACGACACATCCAGGCACTTGCTGACGTCCATACAAATCAAGGGCATCAATGCCCTTTGACCAAAGTCCTCCCCCACGCCCACCCTAGGAGCGACTGGACCTCCAACACAGGGTAAGGGATGTCCTGAAGGGAGACAGCAGAGGTAGGTTCCAGCCTGGCTTAGGGGATAGGGCTCTGGCCTGGAGAACACAGGGTCATGGGCTCAATTCCCTCCCACCCAAGTGACCAGACCGCCAACACAGAATAAGGGCATTGATGCCCCCTGCTAAGCAAATTTTTGGTTCTGGCAATTCTAGGAGAGTTCCCAAAATAGCAGAAGAAATTAAACAGTATTTCATTTAGCAATTGCGGGTGCTCTTTTCCCTTGTCGGACTGTGAAGAGCGTAATACTATCATTAAGAAGAAAAAAAAAAATCAATGAGATTCTGGGGAATGTTTTTCTTCCCTGTCAACCTCCATGCCTCTCTTGTAAAATACCTACAAATCTGTCAACTCACAGACCTCCTTCAAACGCCCTCCTACCTCGTCTCTTAAAACTGAAAACACTCCAAGACAGAACCATCCTCTGGGTCTCTCCGTCAGCTCTCACACCACCAACCCCACAGATAGCGGGAAGAAGAAAGGCAAAGAGGGTAAACTAGGGAAAAACAAGAAAAGAGGAGACTTAGCACAGGAAAGGAAAAACAACGGAAGGGAAAGAACAAAGAGAAGAGAGATGTCCTTGCAATCTAGGAAAAGAATTCGGAGATTCTTTCCAACCTGCTAAACTATAGCAGGAAGACGGGCAGAAGGGAGAAAAGACCAAAAAAGGCAGAAAAATCCAAGTGAATTGGAAACAGAGAGAAGTAGAAATGCAAAGGGAAGACAGACAAACAAAGCTCCACACGTTGTCAGCAAATCAAGTGGTTTCTTCAATTTTACAGTAGCTCCCTAATGCATCTCTTACAGTTGTGAGTCTGGGCCGGGGAAAGGCACTGGAGAAGGTCATTGCTGCAGGAAACTGAGTCTTATAGCTTCGTAATACTCCTGCTAAGCATGTTTTTTGTTCACGTTGACACAGCACAGCAAGTATGGGCAATTCTAGGAGAGTTCCCAAAATAGCAGGAGAAATTAAATAGTATTTCATTTAGCAATTGCAGGTGCTCTTTTCCCTCGTCCGATTGTGCAGAATGTAATACTATCATTAAGAAAAAGATCAAGGAGATTCTGGGGAATGTTTTTCTTCCCTGTCTGCACAGCTGATATAGAGAAAAGCCCTTCAGAATGCCAGCTGTCAGACCGTTGGGTTCCAAAGTAAGAATTAATTCTATCAACCAATACCCCAGTTTCAGAGAACAAAATCTACCATCACTCCAGCAATAAACAGCATTTGTCTGAATGGTAAACCAGAATTAAACAGAGGAAGGAATCAACTTGGCAAAAAGATTCCTATCTCCTGATATCATCGGCATTTTTGCATTACAGCAAGATGGCCACTTTCAGCCAGAGTCGGAAAGAGGTGGACTGAATTATCATTCGTATTGTACAACTCAGACGTGATCATATCAGACTGCGGAAAACCAAGAGACAGGAAGCGTAATTTTTTTTTTCATTACACAGAATTCAGCCATTCCTTTTTTTCCTATCAGTTGGGAGGTTTCCAGCAAGACTCCTTTCTTTTGAAGTCAACCTGTTACCACAGAACCTCAGAATTACAAACAGCAGAGTCACATACCACCAGGTCAGTGGAACCAGAACTATGCAGCCAGGCAGCCGGAGAGACACACAGAAATACAGAAAAACTGTAAATTACATAACCTCCTAAAAAGTAAAGGGGATTGTTTTTTTAAATGGACAAAGTAAGAAAACTGTGTGCTTCATTTAAATAAAGATTGCTAAAAGCAACATTTTTCTTCAGCTCAAAAAAGGTATCTTGGCACTGGAAAAAGATCAGAAAAGGGCAACAAAAATGATTAGGGGTTTGGAACGGCGGCCATGTGAAGAGAGATTAAAAAAATTAGGACTTTTCAGCTTAGAAAAGAGGAAACTAAGGGGGGATAGGATGGAGGTCTATAAAATCATGACTGGTTGGAGAAAGTGAATAAGGAAAAGTTATTTACTTGTTCCCATAACGTAAGTACTAGAGGTCACCAAATCAAGTGAATAGGTTTAAAACAATCCAAAGGAAGGTTATGGTTTTCTTCACGCAGCGCACAGCTAACCTGTGGAACTCTTTGCCAGAGGATGTTGTGAAGGCCAGGACATGAACAGGGGTTCAAAAAACAGACACATACATTCATGGACGATAGGTCCATCAATGGCTATTAGCCAGGGGTGGGCAATAATTTTTGAAAGGGGGTCACTTCGTGAATTTCAGAAGCGGTTGCAGGCTGCCCCGAAAGGGGCGGAGCCAGGAGACTGAGTGACCCTGATTGGCCTGAGGGTGGGGGAGCATGTGAAGTTTTTACCCCTGACACCCACATTGCAGGGGCGCATGGCGCTGAGAGAGAACCGCCAGCTGTTTTGAGAAGCTGGAGGTTCCATCTAGGTGCTGCACGCTCCTGGCGGCGTGAGGGACTTCACATGCTTCCCCGCCTGTAAGCCCTGAATGGCCTGGGGGGCAGGGGAACGCATGAAGTCTTTGCCCTGCCCCAACGAAGGCTGGCAGGAAGGGAAACTGATTGGTGCGGAGGGGGAAGGACTTTAGGGAAATATGCTCTCTCTCTCTCTGTCTCTCCTCCCAGACAGACTCTCTCCGGGGACCCTATGTGCACATCCTACCACACAGCAGCTGCATCAGGAGGGGGCTGGACGGGGGCTTTCCCCTTTGATCAGAAGGTGCCACACCACTGGGAACGGTCTGGGGGCGGTAGAACAGGCAAAGTCTCTCGCTCCACACCCCGCCCTGCCAGGGGCATGCGGTTCCCTCTGGTGCTGCGCGCCCCTGGTGAGGGAGGAGACTTCACGTGCTCCCTCGTCCCCAGGTCTCAATTGGCCTGGGGGCAGAGGAGCGGCAGGGTGGTTGTGGGTCAGATCAACTGGCTTGGCGGGCCAGATCCAGCCCACAGACGCGGTCTTGCCCTCCCCTGCCCTGGCCTCTGTCTGTCAGAAGCTGGAAATGGGCAACAGAGAAGGAGGGATCGCTTGATCACTGGCTAAATAGCAGTTCTGTAGAAAAGGACCTGGGGGTTACAGTGGATGAGGAGCTGGACATGAGTCAACAGGGTGCCCTTGTAGCCAAGAAGACTAATGGCATATTAGGGTGCATTAAGAGGAGCATTGCCAGCAGCTCCAGAGATGTCATTATTCCTCTTTACTCGGTCTGGGGAGGCCACATCTGGAGTATTGTGTCCAGTTCTGGGCCCCACTTACAGGAAGGATGTGGGCACACTGGAGAGGGTCCAGCGGAGGGCATCCAAAATGATGAGGGGGCTGGAGCATATGACTTATGAGGAGAGACTGAGGGATTTGGGTCTGTTCAGTCTGCAGAAGCGAAGAATGAGGGGGGATTTGATAGCAGCCTTCAACTTCCTGAAGGGAGGTTCCAGAGAGGCTGGAGAGAGGCTGTTCTCAGTAGTGACAGTTGGCAGAACAAGGAGCAATGGTCTCAACTTGCAGTGAGAGAGGTCCAGGTTGGATATTAGGAAAAACTATTTCCCTAGGAGGATGGTGAAGCACTGGAATGGGTTCCCTAGGGAAGTAGTGGAGTCTCCATCCCTAGAGGTGTTTAAGTCTGGGCTTGACAAAGCCCTGGCTGGGTTGATTTAGTTGGGATTGGTCCTGCCTTGGGCAGGGGGCTGGACTTGATGACCTTCTGAGGTCTCTTCCAGCTCTATGGTTCAATGATTCCCTGCTCCTTTCCTCTGGGGCACCTGGCACTGGCCAGTCAGAAGACAGGGCACTAGACTAGATGGACCTTTGGTCTTACCCATTCTGGCCGCTCTTATGTGCTTCTCCTGCACAGTAAAGTTTCCAAGCTGCATTGAGGTGAATGTTCATTTGTAAACTTTTGCAAGACCCTGCATGACATTTTGTTCAGAGTTCCAAACACGTCAGAGGTTCGAATGCTCCATTTCCTAGATGTTCAGAACTCTGCCCTGCTTCAGGGCTCATGCTCAAACGTCTCCAGCAAGGCCAGAGTCCGAGAAAGTAACCGCACAGCAGCAGACAAACCCTGAAGGAACGAAAGGGCCCGATTCTCCACTCCCCTGCAGCTCCTGCAGACTTTCACCAGCACGCAGGGGTGCAAAACACGAGCGTTTTACACCAGTGAAGTGGCTACACAAGGAAACCCGGGCAACAGCGTCTCCAGCCCAAAGACGGTGTATCGTTAGCAATTTGCAAAGGGAGGGAGAGAAACACGTTATCAAAGTGTTTCTAAATGGCGGCTAATTAAAGGATTTCCAGGAGGATTCAGCCTGTTTAGAGTGAGAAGGAAATGCTGTTGTGTGTACTGGAAAGACACCACCATGGGAAGGTTTCTTGAGGGGGGGGGTTGTTTTAAAAGTCATGAAATATAACCGAGAACCGTTCCCTCCGCCGGAGCTTGTTGAGAAGGAAGGAGACGGCCCGGAGCGCTCTGCCTGCAGCCATGAGACGCCGTCCTGAGACACCGCATTAGAATCATAGAATACCAGGACTGGAAGGGACCTCGAGAAGTCA
>JANRFK010004893.1:58770176-58800335 GCA_030068395.1 Apalone spinifera | reverse complement strand
TCATTTTGGTCACCCTCCACTGGACCCTCTCCAATGCGTCCACATCCTTTCTGTGATGAGGGGCCCAGAACTGGACACACTCCTCCAGATGTGGCCTCAGCAGTTACACCAACCTCGTGCCTAGAGCAGAAAGTGCTCTAGCAGGCGAGCATCTTCCACCAACATAGCTACTGCCTCTTGGGGAGCTAGACTGGCTGTGCTAAGACAAGCTCTCCCATCAGCGTAGGTGGCTTTGAACTGGTTAGCGGAGGGGGGTGCAGGGAAGCTCTCAGTAGGAACGATCACAGTTGGGGATAGGGATGTTAAATATCGGTTAACTGAATAGTCGTGTAACCTCAAGAATTCTTATTGGTTAGTCGATGAGTCTATAAGTGCCTAGGGGCGGGACCAACAGCCAGTGTGCTCCGGCCCCACTCCTAAGGAGCCCCCTGCCACTCTGCGCTGCTGCCTCTATGCAGGGTGCCAGGTGGGAGCTGGTCCACCAGGGGAGCCAGTTTAAAAACCAGCTGCCTGTCGCCCTGTGCTGCTACCTCTGATAAAGAGGCATCAGAGCGGGGTGGGAGCAGCCCCTGTGCGGGGGGTTGTTTAAGCTCCCGGACCCAGTGTGAGCCAGAACTGAGCCAGGCAGAGACGCAGCAGGGGTAGGTCCCAGACCCGTTTCAAGCCAGGACAGAGCCGGGCTGCTGGCCAGCCTGCTAAACAATCAACTGGCAAGTCGGGGAGGGAAATGCGTGTAGTCTAGAGCATTAACTGATACGTTTTTGCTTATTGGTTTATCAGATAATCGACTACACTATTACATCCCCACTGGGGGACAGTGCAGGAATCTTCATTATCGCTCAAACGAGCAGAGGGGGGAGAGAGGCTGTATCTGTGCCGCACGAACCACAACGTTTAAAGGAATAGCCCCAGAAAAGGCCAGCGAGGGGCACCAAACAGGGAAGGAAGGGCCATGGGTGGGGGATTTGCAGTATAAAAACCCTCCCTAATCGGCTAATTACCATGCCACAGACCCACCCACCGGTGCTGGCACAATTTTGTTAGAGGGGTGCAGAAAGCCGGTAAAACAGGAAACCCTGTAAATGAGGGAAACCGCTTCAAACTGGGCGGCGGGGGAGGGGGGTGCTTCACCTCCAATCCCCCTCGTTCCGGCACCGCTGCCCCAACAGTAAAGCCGGGAACTAAATAACGGAACGTAGTTGGCAAATCCAGACAGCGGACAAACCTGCTTCCCTTTTCTTTTTTAAAAAAATATGAAAGTAGCAGCTGCCACACAGCTCACAGACTGTGCCGTATCTCCGTACGGCGGGGCAGGCAGTGAGCCAACCTGGCCACGGGAGACGGGAAACGCAAAAATAAATGCTCTGGTTGCTTGTTAGATAAAGAGTTAACCCTGCAGCTGGTTTAGGCTCTGTCTAAAGGGTTTACTAAACCCAGAATGGCAGCCAGGGCGTTAAACTCCTACACCGGGTGGTTCATAGTGAACTTTGCAGGGCAGAGCCACTGGGGAATACACCGTTCGTCTGCAGTGTGACCTTTGCACAAGGCTAGCAATTCAGTAGAAAAACAGTTTTCCAAGGCATCCTCACTAATCGCAGCCATAAGGGTCTCTACACTGCCATGCCAAAATGGCACTACATTTGGCAATCGGGATGGGGCTTCTGCAAAGGTTTCGGAGGACAAAGTCACCGGGCAGTTCCCAGGAATCACACACACACACGCATACACACACGCATACACACACGCATACACACACGCATACACACACACACACACACGTACGTGTGCTCAGAAGCCATTTACAAATTTCCATTCAGCTCTTCTTCCTTTAGCAAGCGGCTTAGCCCATGCGCTTAACGGCTTTTAAGGACAAAAGGGACCATTCTGATCACTGCAGGCAGAGGTTGCTCCGCCATCCCACGGCAGCAGGGCAGATATAGAGGCAGCAGTATGGAGGGTGTGGGGGGGCTCCTGCCTGCCCCCCACACTGCTGCTTCCACGGGAGGCAGCAAGGAAGGGGGCAGTACCACAGAGTTGGTCCCCACGGGCACCGGCTCCCACCTCCCCTCCTCTTGCACCTCTGATACAGTTTTGATTAACCAAAAAGCACAGGCTTATCGGTTAATCGTTTATACGTCTATACCCTCCCATCCCCAGTTCATCTCTACACGGCGGAGTGGCTACACTTTGACGTTGGCTGCCCAACATTTTCTCCGGGTAAGAAAGAGGAACAAGATCATTGTAACCCAAAGCGCATTAAAAACTGTTCCCACCACGTAGCGGGGGAGTCAGTCTCCATCATCTCCTCCTCAGATGCCACCACGCCTGGAAACTAAGAGCACGTAGCGTTGTCCAAACAACTCTGCCTTTTACAGGAGTCCAGAGCTCAGATTAAAGGCTTCTTGTGGGATAGAAGCCTGGCCAGTGTCAAGCGCAGAGCCCCCACGAAGGCCCAAATGGAGGCGTGTGCCATTGGCACAGGACGGAGGAGATGACCCAAGGGGACTTTTCCATCCATGATTCTGCTAGCACACCAAGTTCTTTGTTTCCTACTCCCCTCCCGCACGCGGCAAATGACTTCCTTCTTTGGAGGGGTCTGGCCAACATGCAACAGAAAGGTGAGCAAAGCACGAGAGCACTACAGAGTTTTGGGGGAGTCGGGAGACCACCCTCAGCCCAGCAATAGCCACCTAGCTCCTGAGTCTATATGTTCAACTCCCTTCCAACCGCCCAACGAAGCTAGCAAACAACAATCTTTCCACTTCGAATGCAAGCTCTTCAGGGCAGGGGCCCATAAAGCACCTCCTCCACTCTCAGGTGAACACCACATGGAACAACTGAACTGCGGCATCCCACTGCTAAGTCTGATAGACGCTTCCCTCGTGTACTGAGCACATTCCTTTGTAGGGAGGCGGATTGTTTTACATCAGCAGTTCCTTTTTCTGAGTGGTGGTCTGATACCAGATAGGGACGCAAGAGTGTAGTCGATTAACCAGTTAACCAATAAGCAAAAGCTTATCGGTTAAAGCTATAGACTACGCGCATTCCCCCCTGCCCCCCAGTACATTTTTTTTTAGCAGGCTGGCCAGCAACCCAGCTCAGTCCCAGCTTGCGCCAGGTCCGGGACCTACTCCCGCTGTGGCTCTGCATTTAAAGTGTAATAGGAGCCAGGCACCTCTGCATTTTAAATATATTAAGACCTCAGCGGCTCTTACTACATTTAAAAGGCAGAGTCACAGCATAGGTGGCTTCGGAGCCGGTGTGAGCCAGGACTGCTCAGCCCCGGCTTGAGTCGGCTCCCGGAGCTACCCCCTCTGCAGCTCTGCCGAGCAGTGCTTATCGACTAATCATATAATCAATACAAATGGCATCGACTATACAATGAGCCAGATAATCACGTTTTAACATCCTTAGCCTGGGAGCTGGTTTAAAGTATTCTATCAGACCAAAAAAAGAAAAATCCTTATAGCCCATACTGACTACCGTTATAAAAGTGCTAAACCAAACACATTTGATTTCCGAGTCCTATATCAAGCTCTTATAGTGCATGAATCACGGATCTAAGATGCGTTAGTTACACTGAAGAAATATGCTTGAAATATAGGACTTAAATTGACAGCACACCTCTCAAGATAAGACAACATAGAAAAGTTTGGTGTCAAAACAATAACGCAAAGAAACATTTTGTACCCAAAGGAAAGGAAAAAAAATCCCACCTCTAAACCCACAAACCTATCCCCATCACGCAAGCCTAATATTTTAATTTGATTGTATTCCCACATTTCCACCACTCATTCTGGTCCTGTATATATATTTTTGGTTGGATAAATTGCAAACGATTCTCTCTTTGGAGAAAATCCAAAATTTGTCTCATTAAATCGCCCTGCAATATAATCAGCCACCTTGATTGATTGCAGACATCTGAAGTTTGATTTCTTACACACACCAATTCTAGAGTAGGTCACCGAGCTATGTTCAGAGTCATGTCAGCACCGTCTAGACGAGCCATTAAAAACAGGATGCGATGATCATCAACATCAAGTTCGTTGCCCAAAGACAGCGAGGGAACCATGAGCGTCGTCTGTCATGACACGGCCGCTTCAGTTTCAGTTGTGGCCAGTGACGCTCTTTACCAGTCACTTCGTTAGTTAAAAAAAGTAGGTTGAAACTCTCTGGGCAGAGCAAAATCTATATTTAGCTCCAATGCAGTAACTGTCCTAACCCCAGTGCATCTGTAGCATGGAATCTCTCAGAGCTGGCCTACGCTACTACTAGCAGTCATGCTTTCAACGGCAGTTAGGATGCGTTGCTCAAAAATCGCATCTTTTTGTTATATCCCTCTGCCTCTGGCCAACCTGCTTCTCCCTAGCAGGCTGAAAACAGTGCCCACGTCCTGCAGCTACCCTGACTTACCGAAAAACAAGGGCTAAAAGAAGAGACTCACTTATGGCTCATGGAGCACAACTCCTAGATACTGGACCGATCAAATTAGCTTTTCAACTCTATACAGCATTAAACACAGAAGGCTAAATTTCACAATGCCATATGCAGGTTCAGCTCCCATTGATTTCAACAGACACTGCCTTTGTATCAATCAGAACAAAATTTGATTTAAGAGGTGGGAAATTTAAGGGCTCAAAGCCCACTGAAATCTACAAAAAGACTCATTAACTTCAATAGGCTTTGGCTCATACCCTTAGCAAAAAACGGAAACTGAATGTATTGATTGAAACACTGAGCCTGGCCGTTTGGGTGTTGCTGTAATACAACTACATAATATTCCAGTCTGAACCTTCCCTGAGATTACCTGTCTTCCATCATCTGTAATGGATTTCTCATCAATACCACAAAAACACACCACACACACACACAACCTTCCACACTAAATGAGAGTGGTTTGCTAGTATTCTACATCAGAGCTTGCTTTTGCCACCTCTGAATGTGGAACTATTCCAGACTCTGAAACACACGTTGTAGTCTTGGCAAAATACAAATCGGCACTCTGTCAAAACAGAAAAATAACGCAGGAGCTGATTTGTGAACATTAATCCACTGCAGTCAAAGAGGAGACAATTTTCCCTTGAGAAAGTCATACATTAAAAGAAAAAAAAAAAGATTAATGTGACTCTGAAATATCACAAGCACTGTTTATCTTCCTACTGCCACAGTAGATCTATTTTTTCTCCATACAAAGAGCCTTAAAATTCAATCTCTACTGTTCGTTTGCTTCAGATGTACAAACACGGGCATACTAAAATCCTAGAGTACAGCAAAAACAGATATAACGTAGACTCATTTTTCTCAATATACAGTTTGAGAATTACTGAATAATTACTTGATTTAAAACTTATGATTTCTAATTGCTTTCACTGATATAATCTCTGCTAATTAAACTCAACATAGATGCATGTTATTGCGCATTCCCAGATATTTTAGTAATTTGGCCACATACAAAAAGTTCATTCTTTAAAGGTTCTGTGTCAGTGGTAAATCAGTGTACTTAACATTTTCTTGCATCAGACACACATTTTAGCAGCAAATACAGTGCAAATGCCCCGTGATAGATACATTCAGGAATGAAAACCTCTCTCGTTACGAGGCACAATGAAAATGTTATACAAGCTTAATAAAAAGCAGACTCTGTTGCATGACGATAATATCCAACATTTAAAAACAGAGTTGCTTCTTTTTCCATGTAACCCGTAAGAGTAACACTGAGACGCGAGGCTGATAAAAAAAGCTTGCCACCTCATTTATAATCTCATTTTCCTCCTACACACATCCCCATAGATCATGAATATATATTCAGAATTATAACACAAAGTTTACATTCAGCCATAACATTTACAATCAATACTCTTCAAATGACCTTTAATAATAATGAGCTACTGTCTGGCACACATTAATTTTTTTATTACAAATACTGGATTACAAAATGTTCGAACTAACCTCTTTACAAAAAAATACATCATTATATTTTTTCTTGAACAAAAGCAATGTCTCATTTGGATCTTAAGGACCATAGACTATATACCCCATCCATTATTATTATTATTATTATTATTATTATTAATAAAACATTTGGCTTAGGGATGGGGGGGGCATTCTCCAGGGATAACTTTAGGAAATTTCTCCTAGGAGATGGGATTGAATGGGGCTATGTTTTCAATCAATGTAAGCCTGTAATGGAGTGAGGAAGGCCAGAAGAGTTAAAAAGGCTGATCTCCTACAGTTGTTAATAGTAACTGCCCAATGAGATCCAAGACAGAGCTCTCTATCAGGGGTCTGCAGACACACAATTGTAGAACAGCCCAGCGATGCAGTGGAGTGAAATTAACAAGATTGGTCAGTTCCACTCATGCTCACAGGGTTCTAAATGACATCACTGAAACTGATCACAGTCTTGTCAATTCTAGGTTGGTGCTATTTGAGAATACTGTGACAGCAGCAGAAGCAACCATTGGAACTAATCACCGCAGAGGAAGACCAAAAGAAAAAAAAAAGAGGCTGGGGGAGGGGTATAAAAGTCAAACCTGTTAAACATCTATCATCCATCTGAAATCCACGCTATTCCTTTAAAAAAAAAACAAGTTAAAAGCTATTCGAAATGCTGTCCGAGTCCCCCCTCACAGTTTGAGATTTCACAATCATATTTTCCTCTTTTCAGAAACATGTTTCTCTCCCCAGTGGAATTCACTGGACAGGAGGGTCTGTCAAATATACAGACTTGAAAACAGAAAAAAAATATCTGTTATCCTTCCATTATATTGTGTTACTTGTTACCACAGCAGGTTAATAATAATGATAATAATAAACTTAAATATAAAACTCACACACACACACACACACACTTTCATGTCCTGTCTACACTACATATTTTAACCATGTTTTCAGTTCCCAAGCTTGATTATAGTGATAGACTTGAAAGGTTTTAACACTTCACTCTGAGTATCTTGGAACCCTGAGACCTAGTAACACTTCTTGGCCGTTTCACACTGTTCTTTACAGTCATATGGAAAACATCTCTCAATTAACATTTTTAACCTCACGGACATTCATCTCCTATAATCCATTTCACAATTGAGTCACTTTTAAAAGGGAAGTCAAAATGTAAAGATAAACCATTTTTTTAAATATCAAGATAATTTAAAAAGCTAACTCGCCAACACTCCCTCCACCCCTGAAATACTTGATGTGGCTCCGTAGTATTGCTACATTAGCTTTTAAATACAGATATCTGATCACCAGAATTTTGTTTTGCTTTTTTTGCAGTAATCCTCAGCTTGATGTTAAACATATCCAAACATTTCAGGAAGAGCGGAAAAAAAAATGTTCTTTGTGCAAATGGAAACTGACCAACAAAAACCCCTATCCAGCAACAGCTGTTGAGGAAAACACAGACAGATTTCACAGACAAGATTTTCAAACACAACAACAATGTGGAATGTTAAAGGGCTGCAGATTTCAACCTCCTTACTACAGACCATACATTTCTATCACTGCGCATGTCCCACTAGCATATGATTCAGTCAGTCGTAGACAGGCGGGAGGCTGTCTAACCTTCCATCGGTCAGGCTTAGTCTCCCTTTTTCCAGTAGAATGAAAACCACATGCTCCCCGGCTTCCAAATCCTTTATCTGGGTCAGTGTTACCACAATCCCTCCACACAGCACGCTGCTTCCCCATTGGTCGTTGTCAAGATTCATTAAGGCCTGGATGAGAGCAAAAGGATCAAGTGCTCCATCTTTTCAGGCCGAGGACAGCTGATCTGCTATGGATGATTTCCATTGTTTAATGACCTGAAACAGGCCAAGTCATAAGAAAAATCTAGAAAAACAGGAGAGGGAGGCCTCTCCCCTGATTAGTCTCCACACACTGATAAAAAATGATTACACTTTTAAGTTAGAACAATTCCCTGCAGTTGTATTGTAGCCATTTCAGATCTAGATTGTCTAATTCACATTCATATTCATAATCCCTGTGTAATTAAATTCTTCAATCCCTGGAGTGTCTTTCCTAAACAATAGTCATTTATCTTCCTCAGATAAGGACGCCCTCGATTTATTCCACTTTGTAGCTAACAGCACTCCCTTTTGATCAAGAGTCCGCAGCAGACTCAAACACAATCTGAAAGATATTGAAAGAGTGAGATTACATTCCTTTTCTTTTCAAGTCACCCATTTAAGTGATAGCACTCTCTCTCCTGAATTTGGACTAAAACCTTTCATCTAAAGTCAACACAATCCACACACACCACAACACTGCCTTCAAATGTAACATGCCCCACAACATTACCCAATCTCCACCCCCCACAGCTCCGGGTCCAGACAACTCAGCGACGAAAGGCCAACACTTTATATCTAAGCAGCAGAAAAATCGCTTTTAAGAGACACTTAACAGGCTGAAGAGTATAATCTAGTCAGACATTACCCTGGGTAAATTCATGTGACCTGTAATTAATAGAAGTGTTTAATGTTTAAGAAACTCAAATCAGAACACGCTGAAGGGAAAAACCCAACCTTGCACGACAAACCTATTTCGGGGGCACAGAATTACAACGCATACCCGAGTCCTGCTCAGTCAGAAGCTTTGATGGGCTTGACCCGGTCAACCTTCCTCTGTAGTTTTAGGCGGCATCGCAACAGCACACAGTGAGCAATAACGGAGGACACTGCTTCACAGCTGTTTATTATGCAGTCATATCCCCTCTGGCTGTGACCCCGGCCGATCGGGCAGTCTAAGGAGACTTGGGCGAGGCCAGCGTTTGGCCGGGACATCCCAAGGTGCCGCTGGAAGTGATGGGGCTGGTGAGTCGGTAAGTGGCACTCCTCTTTCAGAATCAATGCCTTGGCAGGGTCTGCCTGACGGTGAGTCAAGCCCCCAGCCAAGCCACTGGTAGGCATTAAAAGATCCTGTGTCAGTATTCAAGAGACCAAGGAGGGAAGGGGCTACATTCTAGTTAAACTATTTCTAGGGATGTTAATGGTTAACCTTAACCAGTGCAGCTTACCAGTTACGGTTAACCGGTGGGGGCTGGAGCAGCCCCCTACCCACCAGGGACAGGGGGACACGCCAGCCCTGCAAGGCCTACCATGAGTGGGGGCAAACAAGCCTGGATGGAGCAATCCCGGACTGTGGCAGGCCCACCCCGGCGTGGTGTGGGCAGGGGCACTCCAGCCTGGCCAGAGCACCACCCAACCACAGTGGATTGGGGAGGGTCCTCTCCAGCCTGCCCAGCGGGGGGACCACTCTAGCCGAGCCAGGACAGAGCAGCCCCCCCAATTGCCAAGTTTAATCAGTTAACCAATTAAACGGGATTTTACATCCCTAATTTAAACTCCCGGGCAGGGTTCATTTGGATACTGAATTTTTCTCCTCCTGTGAGGGAGCAACTTCCTTATGCCCCGGGAATAGCTGCCGACTGCCGGTGTGCCTTGCACAGCACCCTCACGAGGGTGGGTGCGTGTCAGGGACACAGACAGCGCTCACCTCCACAAGGCCCACAGCCACTTCTCCCGTTCTTTGCCTTCGCCTTTCAACAGGAAACAAAATGCCTTGTGAGCTTCCTACTCAATCTAGACTGGCCAGCCTGCCCCACTCAGGGGCTCTGGGCTGGCCGCAGACGACCTAGCTTTGTTACTTACTCTCCTATTTTGATCGGTCTCTGGGGGAGAGGCACATCTCCTCTAGGGACCTGCTGGCTTTCACATGGGCAGGCTGCCTGCTAGGAAGCAACGGGGACTTCTCTTCCCAGTGGCAGTGAGCCCTTGTGTGAGGAATTCGCAACCCTCTTCCCCTCCCTCCGAGTGGCTTCTCAGGCTGACAGCCCCCCACCCCCCATCTGCACCTCAGGATCTAAGCTTCTAGTACTCATCGTTGGGGTGGGGGACAAACACATCTGCCTTAAAAACGTTCTGAGCACCCACTGGTCCAAAAAACACGGCTAAGCTGCATTTTGAAACCCTGAGAGGTCACTTGCAATGTTCCCTCTAATTTTTTTCCATCCCTGTGCAGAACAACAGCTGTTGCGTGCACCAAGGCATGTGCAGATGTGCACCACCAGTAGAAACACTGGCGGCTGGCTGTGGGCACTCTGCCAATCAGCTGGGCAGCTCCTGAATTTCTGCTGGGCGGCCGCCCAAGCACTCAGCTTACTGGGAACACCGGTCACTTCTAGGGATGTAAAAGAGTAGTTGATTAGTCGATAAGCCTAGGTTTATCAGATAGAGCCAGCAAGGGGCTGAGGAGTGACTATCAGGGAGCAGGAGTCAGTGCTGGGGGAGCCGGCTTAAAAGCCAGCTCCCCCCAGCACTGTCTCCACAGTGCCACTCCCCCCTCTATCAGAGGCAGCAGTGCAGGAGGGCCGGGGAAGCTGCTCTGGCAGCAGCCCCTTGGTGGGGGTAGCACCTTCCCTTATCGACTAATCGTGCAGTCAACCCAAATGGTATCGACTACACGACTGCCCAATTACCCGCCTCTTAGCATCCATAGTCACTTGTAACCTGAGTAAGATTCCTTCTGCCCACAATGTTTCCAAGTTCACAGGTCACGAAAGCACCACAATGCAGCAGCAACTGGGATAAGCACAACAGGGAAACAACCCTCTACACCAGTGGCCCCCCAGCTGTGGGACATGCCTCCCTAAAAGGAAATGGAGGAACACTCGGGACACAAAAGTGGGGCCTGAGCCAGGCCCCAGAGAAGGAAGTGGGGGAAGGGGGTGCCACCCAGTTTTGCCTTCCCCGCCCCTAGCGCCGTTCTGGGTCCAGACTCGGTCCAGGCCCCAACTTTGGCTCCTGGCCCCAAACACGATTTGGATCCTGCTCCTGGCCCCAGCTCCAGGAGGGCTGGGCACAGACCACATTAAGGGTAAGGGAGGCGGCTTCACACTGGAAGTCTATACAAAGCCCTCCATTCCGCCAGCACTTCAACCCTATTATATTCCTAAGCTCCACCGGGCCAAAAACGTAAGCACCGCAAAACCCCCAACGCCGGCTGCATCTGCAGCGAGCTCCCGAGCAGTCCTCTGCGGCTGCCCCTTAGAAAAGTGTTGTGTCCGAAAGTCCCAACGATCACACAAAAGGAGGGAGTGGGATCTGATCGTAAGGACATTCTCCACCACGCTGCATTTCCGTGTGCCAACGAGCCGTGCCGGGCAAACCCAACCTCTATTTATGTGCCTCTTCACAGATGTTGAGTGGCATCACCCGCTTTGGGGGAGAACAATGCTGTTTGCAGAAGAAAGACACAGCATTTGTATTTGCTGTTTGCCTTGGAACAGGCCTGTCACCATAACAGAATTTGAATTCTCCACACTACCGATTCATTCCCACCTCCAGCTGAATTTCTATTTGATTTCTCTTCTTTCAGCTGTTGCTTATTTTGCATTTGTTACTCACATGCAAAAGAATAAGTGGAACATGAGTCATTCCGTGGGGAACACTGGATCTTAACTCTTCCCCCATGGCCAGCATTTGCCTGGCTATAAAGAGCCTTAATTTAAAAAAAAAAACACATACACACCCCCCACAAGTTTTCCAAATTTTACGAGTGCCCTTACCTCACTTCTCGTGCCCTTCAGCATCTGCTTTACAGGCACAACGAAGGATTCGGCTACCACACGGGAGAATCTGTCAAGCCAGCCTCCCCCTTCTGCAATTTTAACAAGGAGGGACACAGGAAAGGGAAGTTTTATTGCAAGCCAGAAGAGTTTGCACACGAAGGGAAGAGACACTGTCATACTGACTCGGGTACTTTGCTGGAGTCTTGCGAGTAGCGCCCTTGGACTGCTCACGCGAGCGAAATGAAGCAGGTGGGGAAACCTTTGCAGGACTGGGACAAAGGAAAAATCTCAAGGAGGGATGTGAAGGTTTAATCAGTTAATTAATCAGTTAACACGGAAGCAGGAGCAGCCCCTGCTTGTGGCAGGGGGCCGCAGGCTAGGGTTGCTCTGGCCAAGCTGGAGCAGACTCTGCCTGTGGTGGGGCAGGAGGGGGGCTTCCAGCCCAGTGGGGGGAGGGGAAACTCCGCACCCCCCCCTTGTCCCTTTAATCAGTTACATAAGAACAGCCAGACTGGATCAGACCAACAGTCCACCCAGCCCAGTATCCTGTCTGAAGACAGTGGCCAATACCAGATGACCCAAAGGGAGGGAACACAACAGGGAATCCTCATGTGATCTCTCCCCTGTCACCACCTCCAGAGAAATAGAGGCGAGGAAGACCATTCCTACCCATCCTGGCCAATAGCCATTGATGGACCTAACCTCTATGCTTTATCTAGCTCTTTTTTGAACCCTGTTAAAGTCCTAGCCTTCACCACGTCCTCTGGCAAGGAGTTCCACAGGTTGACTGTGCGCTAAGTGAAGAAAAACTTCCTTTTGTTTGTTTTACACCTGCTGCCTATTAAATGTTTAACCAGTTAGCCAATTAAACAGAATTTTACATCACTAATTTCAACGACCCTTTGCACCTAGGAGTATGCAGCAACACACAATCATCAGCAAAGTTCCCATCAGACATTCCAGAAGCAGCCCTAGCCTTCTCTCACAGTAAGAGGCCAATCTAGCACTCTCAGGAGCTCTTTACTGACCTCAAAATCAGAAAAGCATCCTACAAAAATTGGAAACCGGGCCAAATTGCTCAGGATGAATACAAAAGGGTAGCACAACATAGGGACAAAATCAGACCAGGCAAGGCACAAAATGAGCTTCGCCTAAGCAGGGAGATAAAAGGCCATGAGGAGAGTATTTCAATAAATTAGGAGCAAGGGAAAGAGGAGGGGTAGTGCAGGTCTTCTACTCAGCAAGGAGAGCTAATTAATTGATGACCAGGACATGGGCGAGTGTTTAAATCCCAGTTTTGCTTCAAGAAGGAATTCTCAACACTATTAATGTTAACAGCAAGGGGGAAGAAAGAGAAGCTAAAGGAGGGAAACACATTTTGGGAAGTTGGATGCGTTCAGGTCAGCAGGGTCTGAGGGAATCTGCCCTCAGAAAGCCAAGGAAATAGTGAAGCAATTTCCGAACCATTAGCTCTTGCCTTCAGGAGTTCATGGAGGCTGGCTGAGGTGCGGAGGCCAAACAACACCTCTCTTTAAAAATGGCGACGAAGAGACTCAAGGAATTATAGAGCAGTCACCTGGCCTTCAATCCCTGGAAAGATACTGAAATTATTAATCCATTTGTAGGCCCGTAGGCCAGCCATGGGCAACCGAGGCTAGCGCGTGGGTCTCAAGACTGTCATAACCGAGAGTCTCCCGGAGGGGGAGACCCATCGTGCGTGCGTCCCTAGAACTGGCAGGGGGCGCCAACTGAACCACAGCCGCGCCACGATTGGCTGCGGAAGGAGCACACGGCCAACGTGGGGTGCAATCAGCTCTCACCTCACTGCACGGGCCGCGTCAGTAACGCTGGTAGGAAAAAAGCCATGCGGCTGGAAACCAAAGGAATCTGGCAACCGGCGTGTGGGCAGTGGTAAAGAAAACGCCTCACGGGCCACACACAGAACCCCGACAGGCCGCAAGTTCCCCAGCTCTCCCCTAGAGCATCAATAGGGATACAAGGAAAGGCCTTCATAGACTTGTCAAGAACAAATCAGACCAACCCAGCCGACCTCCTTTCTTTTCCAAGGTTACTGGTCTAATGGGTGATGCAGTAGATGATACACATCTTAGTTTTAGTAGGAAGGCTTTTGACACAGCTCCCCCCCCCCCATTATCAGTTAATCTAAACGACTACATGCAACCTCCCCCCCTTGCTGCCTCTCCATCAAAGGCAGCAAGAGAGAGGGGAGGAGGAACCAGTGCCCATGGGGAGCTGGCTTTTAAGCCAGGTCCCTGAGTGTGCCAGTTCTTGCAGAGTCCCCTCACTCACCCGCCCCCACCCTGCTGCCTCTGACAGAGAAGCAGCAGTGCGGGGAGCCGATGCTCAGGGGAAGCCGGCTTAAAAGGCAGAGGCAGCAGCACGGGGGGGCAGGGAGAGCGGGCGGGGAGCCGGCGCAGCCTCTGAGCCCTCCTTCATCAATCTCCCAGCACGGCCGTCCTTGCCACAACTCAACACACGTCTCCTTGCACAGCACACATGAGAACTCCACACATACAATGCTCCTAACTGCAGCAAACATACCTCATTCACCACCACCACAAAACCTCCCACCACAAGCCCACCCTCACTAGGGATGTGAATGCTTAACCGTAACGGGCGAGCCTTACCGGTTCCAGTGAACCAGAAGAGCAGTTCCCCACCCGCCACAGGGAGCCAGGCTGGAGCAGTCCCCCTTCCTCCCCCACACCACCTTCAATCGATTACCCAGTTAACTGGTTAACCCAATGTTTCTCAAACTATGGGTCCTGACCTCCTGGGGGGCCGCGAGCAACTTAGAGGGGGATCACAAACAAATTAGAGGGGGGTTACGAGCAACTGAGAGGCTGGTTGCAGCAATGGGGAGGGGGGTCGCGGTATCACAAGTTTGAGAACCCCTGGGTTAACCAATTAAATGGGATTTTTACATCCCTAACCCTCACTCACCCTTACCGTAAATTGGGCAGCAACGTTCAGGTCATCTCTAGCATGAGTCACTTCAGAGACAATTAACTTGCTCCTGCGCAGTTTCCTCAACCTCTCATGATACAAGTCTTCAGCCATCACAGCTGACCTCAATGACCTTCCCACTCAGTGTAATGACATTTCAGAGAAGAATCTAAGGCAGGAGTTTCTAATTTCCAGGCCAGTCTACCTATATCGGCAAGAACTTCAAACAGGTAATAGTATTGGCCAGTGATTTATGGCTCAACTTCGGGATGACTTCACGACTGACTCAGGAAGGGAAAGATATTTCTTAGAAACAAAAACTTAAAACTAGAACACAACTCCCCGTGCAGAATTTAATGATCTGAGGGCACAAAATAAAAGGAAAACTTAAAACGCTTACCTAACCTTTTTTTAAATTCTTACATCTGTTATTTTACAGTAACTTTCAGCTATGATGTATAATTAGATGCAAATATATATATATATATTTGCTGATTTTAAATCCCAAATTAAATTCTTAATTGTACTCTTCTCTAAAACAGCTGAGATTTCACCGCAAACATCTGCAAGTAAGAGATTCAGTGGAAGATAGGATATTTTTTCCTCAAATCCATGGGAAATGCTGAAATTTAATACAAGATGCATTGGCTTAAAGCCCCCTGCTAAGGACAGGCAGCACACTATAAAAATCATATTGAGCTATTAGTAAGACTGGCAGGAAGGACACCCGAGAACAGACACAATCAAGGCTCCTTCCCCCTTTGTAAAAGTTGCTACCCCATGTAAAGAGGCCTTGCAGCTCGATCGGATTACATTAAAACTCCACCCCTCTCTTATCTCCTCGCTACACGAAAAGTTGGTTAGATGCTAAGACTGGAACAGAAATTAATCAGACAGCCAGCTCCTCTCCCCCAGTGGTTAAAATCTATATTTTAAAATATTTCTATTAAAAATCCCCAAACCACTGATCCAAATCAGAAGGCACAAAAGAGGATGGAACACGAATCCTTTGCCAAGTCCTCCAATCCAGCTGGTTTGCATGGGAGACTGAGGCCCTGTAGAGAAGAGAAGTAACGCCACCCCCCAAAATTGTAGGGAGATGGACTGCTCACTGTTCCTCCCGAGTCCCCTCTGAGACATTCAAACCAAGCCCTCTTTATAAGGATAATTAAAAGGCTGTTCTCGCATTGCACTTCACCACCATGTTTATAACACCACCATGTTCCCAGCCAAGCCAAATGGCCTTCAGTATCATGGGACAGAGCTAATGCACAACACCCCAAAACAATGCTGAAAGCTCCCTCACCAAAACACAAAGGCCCCACGGCCTACGGCCTGGGCAGAGCTGTTTGGATCAGCGAACAAAGTTACTTGCCTTGGGTGAAGAGAATTTTGCAGGGTTCTGTTCTCACACTACATGACTTACTGCAGGGCTACTCAACTTGGGAAGCCCCGGGGACACAATGATACACACAGCACATGCCGAGAGCTGCAACGTAAGTGCGGTTGCATAGACATGCAAATATAGATGCAAATTCCATCTCCCAAACAGGGCTGAAAACCCCACGTTCATCCAGCCAGCGTCTCCTCTTTGCTGCCCTGTTTAATGCTTCTTATTAAAATGAAAATTGTATCCCAGTGTTTTGGGAGTTTAGCTTGAAGCTTCAGGTTGTGCGCTTCTTGGAGTGATTTTACTCAGAAAAAGATTCCAAGCCAGAGCGCTCCAACCTGCGGTGAGTGGGAAGCTCAGCAAGTCAGGCTGGACACAAGAGGTGCCCGGGAGCCCCGTCTTGGATTCCCAGCAGGGCTGATGTCCTCACACCTCACCGTTGTGGCGCATGTTCCCAGTGGAGACCACGTTCAAAGGATCCCACCTACGGGCCATGTGTTGAGCCCAAACCGCACTGTGGGCCGCAAACAAACAGGCCGCGGGTTGAGTAGTCCTGACCTACAGGAAAGGAAGATCCCTGATTCTGAGCCATCAAAGCCATTTAGGTCACCGTGGGTCTCCTGCAAATCCCAGAACAGACCCACCAAAAGCCGCTCATGTCTCTCAACATTGAATACACTGAGGATGGAAAAAGAAATAAAAAGGAGGAAAGCTGTCTCCATGTACACCTGAAGGACGAAGTAATTCAATCAAACCCACCAAGAGCAACCACTCGTGGGGGTTAGCAAAAGAAGTGGCTTGCAAGCGGTGATCTCTCTTCAATGAGCAGAGGCTGGAGGCAGGACTGCTACGTCCAGCAGCAAGGGAAAAATAAGGATGACAATGCCATGTTACGCCACCAGGCCCGCTAAGACGGGGAGGAGCAAAGGGGGCCGTGTCTGGGGGCCCAGAGATTCAAAGGAGCCTAGAGCAGTAGCGCAGCTACTTTGAATCACTGCTCCATGCACCTCAGAGCTGGGAGGGGACATGGTCTGCGTGGCGCTAAGGTCTGACTGCCCTCGCCCTGCAGAGCTGGCCCCTCCACAAACACACCTTACCCCAGGATCCACGGTAGCTGTTGGCCCTGTCTCATGCCACCCTTCCAAGCTGGGCACCCAGCCAGCAGCGGTCCCTCTCCGGCCGCCCAGCTTTGAAGGCAGAGCAGAGGGCCGTGGCTGCTGGCTGGGCACCCAGCTCTGAAGGGAATTAAGAAAATATGGTCGCTGGTTGCAGACAGCAGTAATCTCTCTTCAGAGGTGGTCACTAAGGCAGGTTTTATTGTACCTGCTTTGTCAGGCTAGAGGAAGAATTAAAGGAAGTGAATAAGACTGTTATGGCAAATCAAATGCAAGGTATTTCCATTCTACCCATCTGCAACAAGGCAGGCCATCCACACATGTGGGGTGCGTTAGGAGATAAAAAGCAATAACCAAGGAGCCGTCGAAGGTCTACTAAACTCAACATAATACTTCCCTTGAAGCTCTAAACACCTTAATTCTTTCTAATTAACTGTGGCGATAGCCGCCAGGAGGAGAAAAACCCACCTAGGGTAGTTCTGCTCCCCACCCACCGTGTTTGTACCCCTGAATCGGCACTCCTCAAAATGGCGGCTTAGATGGTTGCCAACAACAACCACCAAATCTGTCCATCTGTTTGCATTCTTTTTAAGCCATCTTAAGCACTTTTTTTTTTAAATGCACAGAGAAAAAGTCTGCCTTGTTAAAAGAAACAGAATCCTCCGATAGCAGAGCCTTTTCAACAAGATTTAATGCCCCCACAGTTACCAGGACACACACACAAAGGTTAATTTCATGATAAAAGAACCAGTGGAAGGTGCTTTTTTGTTATGAGATCAGAAAGCGAATGGAATTTGAATGGTCTGCAGTGGCATGTATCTGACAAAGATTAATTTAAACGGATATTGTCTCCGAAACCAAAGTCCGCGGAACAGTTTCACAGCCTATCAACCACTCCTTGGGCAGCTCTGCTGACTCCAACACTTCCTTTAAAAATGGTTTAACCTATTATTCGCAAGGAAAAGGTCACCTCTCGTTTTATTGGATTGACCCCCACAAGAGCTGAAAGCGACAGCACACAAGTAGAATGGTACAACAGTACGACAGAGATTTTTTCCTCCCATTGCTTTGCATGTGGACGTTACCCAGATACACTGAAAAACACACAGGAAATGTTGAACAAGCCATTTCTGTGTGTACTGTTGGGAGGGCTATAAATATTTCAACAAGGCTAAATAAAACAAAACGTTTGGGCCTCTGCAGTTCCCCGCTTGCGTGAAGCCTGGAGCAGCAATTCTGGGAAACATTCAATTGCAGAACTCATTGGCAGAGCAGTTTTCCGCGCAATGACAAAGGGCATTTCTTGTAAAAATGGAGAGAGAAATTAAGAGTTAAACAGAAGTGTACAAGCTACCATTTAGCTCACGCACAGTGACACCCGATTCCACAGCCTACCTATTTAACCAAGCAAGAATCAAGGCATAATAAGGGAAGTGAGTAAATTATTCCTCTCCTCAGCCATCCCACACTCCTGCAAATCCCAGCTCCTAGTCCCATTGTCCCTGGCTCCCTTTAGTCAATACAACGGGGCATTATTTCTCCCTTTAATCGCAGGAAACCAATCTGTGGATACTATCGGCTGCGTGTGGATTAAGACAGTTGCTCAGACTTCAATGAGGAAAAAGAATTGCAGCAGAGGTACAAATCCAGACAATTTATCTAGCTTTGATTTAGAGTGTGCATTGAGAAATGCAAGGAAAGAGCCAGCCAACAGAATTTAGCACATTAGAAACAACCATCACTACTCTTTTGGAAAAAAAGGGACAAAAAAGACAACAATAAAAAAGTATCGGTTGAACCTCTGTAGTCCGACAACGTCCGTGGTCCAGCAGGATTTTAGCTGGATGTCCACTTACCATGAGTGTGGTCAAGTTTCCCACAATCCCATAAAGTTTGTTTACAACCACCAGTTCTGGCTCTCAGGCTGTGTCTAGACTGGCGAGATCTTGCACCAGAACTATGCAAATGAGGCTCGGGGGTGGAATATCGCCGAGCCTCATTTGCATAGCTAATGAGCCGCCATTTTCGCGGAAGAGGCTCTTGCGCAAGACGGGGCTGTCTACACTGCCCCTTCTTGCGCAAGAAAAACCCTCTTGTGCAAAGCCGTTATGCTGATTATTTTCAGGCATAACGGCTTTGCGCAAGAAGGGGCAATGTAGACAGCCCCGTCTTGCGCAAGAGCCTCTTCCGCGAAAATGGCGGCTCATTAGCTATGCAAATGAGGCTTGGCGATATTCCACCCCCGAGCCTCATTTGCATAGCTCTGGTGCAAGATCACGCCAGTCTAGACACAGCCTCAGTGCTCTGTGGTGTTATTTAGCTCTCATTTACCGCTAGATATCTTCTAAGCCCACATCTATACTTACCCTGTTGGTGATCGATCTTCTGGCATTTGATTTAGCAGGTCTAGTAAGGACCCACTAAATCAAACGCTAAGGGAGGGCCCCGGTCAGTGTAGATACACTTCGATTCACGAGTAGTAAGGGATGCCTACAGGTGTGTTTGTTCTCATTGACCTCCCACTGTGGAGGCAGCGCCAAGCTCAGCATGGAGTTGTGTACCTTATGCCAACCTTCTGGGTCTAGCGCAGACCTGTCCTAAGGGCCCAGTAAGCAGTGGAAGTGTTGGTAATACTGCTAAACAATAATGACCTGGTCTGGCAAATTCTCTGGTTTGGCACCTAGGGGTGCCGGACGAGAGAAGTGCAACCTGTATTTGTAAGATAGTTCCAATATTTCCTCAGAGAGATTTTAAAACCTATAGGATCAATTAACTGTTAGAGATATCAATAAAATTGCCTTGCCAAAGGGAAAAATAGCCAGTAGAGGAAGAAGTCTTGTGTGTTCTTTTTTAACGTACACATACTTTTCCTAACTCCTGTATTTAAATAGCTGGAATTGTGAAAGCGAGTTTCATTTACAGACTATTGTTTTGCATGATGCAATTCCATTTGAAGCAACTTTGTCAGGAGACATGATTGTCGAAATCACATAACGGCATGGGGCTACAAGAGTGATTGTCACCTTAGAAATGCAAATAAGGAGGGATGCTCTCACCAATCATCAACACATAAGCTTTAAATGAAATGTACCCGCAGTCCATTCTGTACATACTGCACAATAAGAACCGTGCAAGTCATAAGAAGAAACTATATAAATCCCACACCATTTGAGCATTTAAGAGTGACCCATCTTCATTTCGGGGCTACCCATATGGGTTGCCCAGATAAAATGAACAACAACTGAGCATGAGTAAATGAGTAAGGCCTTAAACAGTGAATAACTAATTGCACTGAGCAACATATGTTAAAGGAGCGATGCAACTACAAATACGTGTCAACAAGAGGATGAAGCTGGGTTGTTCTGAATGGTTATTAGCCAGGTAATCATGTACTGGTGAAGGTTCAGAAGTCTTTGAATCCTGACTGCATAAGACAGGGATGGGGAACCTAAGGCTTGGGGGCCGGATGCAGCCCCAGGCTTGCCTAGATCCGGTCCCCAAAGCTCAGGACTTCTCCCCCCACCATTAAGAAGCCCATGCTGGTGCTCCAAAATCTATTAGCCTGGGCCCCCCCCATGCACTAATTCTCACTTGTGCATGGCCCCCAACTGATGTGTCTGTAGGTCAGCAGCCCTCGACCCAAAAAAGGCTCGCCATCCCTGGCATAAGGGAATACATCCCATTCCAATCAAGCAGAGGAGTTACCATTTAAAAGTATCCCAGGATTTCATGTTCAAGAGCTCCTTCTCAAATCCTCCTTTTTCGCAACGATTCAAGAGCAACAAAACGCAGCGTGCACCCGCGTGTAGAAGTTACAAGAGTTTATAAATGCAAGTAACAGCTTGAGATTGTATGAAAGCGGTAAATCGATTCAGCCACTTTCATAAGAGCCAACCAAAATCCAGTTTTCACTCCTAAACTTACAACACAAGACAAAAATGAATAATCTTAAAATGAAGCATCAGTACGCAACAGAGGCGCCATATCTGACAGTCTCAGACACAGGTAAATTAACTAGTTAATAAACCAGTAGAAGTCGGACAAACGTTATTTATTAGGAATGTAACAGTGTAACCATGTACACGAGTAACCAATAGGTCTGGGCTCATTGGTTAATCTTCACAGTTACACGCAGGCTCCTGGTACGCGGTTACATGGTTCCTTAATTAACTGCATTTTAACATCCCGATTATTTAGGTGGGATTTAGATTTAAACTTTGGGGTTGAAAATGAAAAGCTCTTGGAGCATTAGCAGGACTTGAGGAAAAAAAATCCTTCCTTCTTTGTTTCCCAGTCAACAGAGTGGGATGGAGCGCTAAAGCATCCATTCCTGCAGAAGCTGTGTGTGGTTTTTTTAAAAGGAGATTATGGCCCCACTCCTAAAATGTTTTATGTGCATGCAACAAGTGACGGGATCAGGACCCCCTATGGGCTGTTTGAATTCAAGCCTGGACACGAGAGCCAATTCAGTACTGGTTTTCTCAACCTGCAGACAGGCAGTTTGAATGCCTCTGCGCCTGCCCATCGTTTTTCCCGAACATCAGCACAGTGCAACTGGCCAGACTGCTCGCTTTCCTATTCAAAACCCTGCAGGAGGCAGCTGTAAACCTGATGGGAAGCGGATGCTGATGTTTGAAGAAAGTAGGTAACAGATGAGGCAGGTGTCGGTTTTCCATAGAGAACCGTCCTGACGAGAAAGGGAGGAGGAGGACAGGACACACGCATGCAGCGTCTCTCCCAACGCAAAAACCAGGTCGCTAGATCAAGGAAAACCACTAGGCCTCCACCACACAGCCCAGGGGGACTCCCAGCAGAGGGCAACAGAAGATATGTTCATTTCAGTAGTGTGGGGGAACAGTATGGAAACGAAAGAGGACTAAGCTTCAAATGTGTCCTCTCATACAGGGGAGGTCAAAAGGGCCTCCGCAGGCTGGATCCAGCCCGCCAAGCGGGTTGATCGGCCCACAGAGGCCCTGTTGCTGCCCTTGCCCCCAGACCAATTAGGGTCTGGGGATGGGGGGGAAGCGCACAAAGTTTCATCCGTCCTGCCAGCGGCATGCGGCACTTAGAAGTGCCGTGCGCTCTTCACAGGGCAGGGGTAGGGCGGAAGAAACTTTGCGTGCGCCCCTCACCCCCAGGCCCTGATGGAGGGAGAGCACGGGAAGTCTCCTCCCACTGCCAGGGACATGGGTGCTCAGTGGGAAGGGGGGGGGCAAAGGGGCTCCCCCACCCCAGACCAATCATGGTCTGTGGGTGGGGGAGCCCAGAAGTGTCCTGGCCCCCGTTTGAGGCCCCGCCCCTTTCAGTGTCGCCAGAAATTTTTGAAGCAGCCCTCAGCCAAAAATTATTGCCCGCCCTTGCTTTAGTACCTAGAGGCCGACACAAGGTAAGCCTCCAAGCAGGGTCCATAGATCGCTCTCTGGTAGGAATCTCAGCATGTTCCCAACAGATCTTACGGATGATCCCCATACCTAAGAAGAGAATCCTCCTTACTGGACTCAGTTTTGTGGCTGGTAGGCGTCAGGAACAGCTTCCAAGCCCGGTCACTCCGGAGGAAACAGTGACGCATCTCTCTGAATGCTACAGGCACACAGGTTTGAGCCTGCTCCAATTCAAAGTCAATGGAAACAATTCCCTTACATTCCATGGTGAAGTATCAAGCACCATATGAAGCCAACGAGAAAAAAAATATATTCTACAGAAACTCTATTACTCAAAAAGGAGTCAGGCGCACAGAAATCTGAACCCTAGACCCAAAGGGAAAAGAGCAGCAACTTCCCAAAGGATTCCAGAGGAAAACCACCCTTTCAGTACAGTGCTTACCGCTGCACTACAATAAAAATCTTTGTCCCTTGATTATCATTTCTAACCATGGCTACCTTGTGACGAGGCTAGTTAAAAAAAGAAACACACAAAGTACTGTTCCTGCTTAACTCACTATCCACCTCCTTCACAACCTCAGCTATTCTCATCGAACATGAAGTGGACAGAGGAGGGGGAAATTGCATCCCAGCTAAACACGGAGCTGTAAATGACACCTAAAAGCAAAATCCAAAAATTAAGCAGAACACAACATATTAACGATGCAATTCATTTTCTTTCTTGCTGCTAACTAAAGTGAGAATATAATTAAGGCCCCAATGTGACAGACTGTCTGCTAGTGGGATGAGGACCGAATTTAATCTCTAAGACACAACAAGAAATGCATTAAACAAACAAGCTCAACAAACCTACTGCTTGCCTTTCTCCTGTCTTCACATTTCCCTCCAGAATTACAGATTTAGGCTTACGGGTTTTAAGGACACATGAACTCAATACACCTTTTATTTCCATATGTAAAAGATCTCCCCTAGATTCTCCAGAGAAAATGAGACACATTTTCTCTGAAGAGCTAATTCAGAGCACAAAGTTGCCTTATTAAAAGTTACAATGCTACCTTACAAACTTAGGCCACTTTTGAAAATATTAGACTTGACTTTATTTTTTAAAGTTTTCATAAAAGTCTAACTTGGGTTAAAGGTGATAACTAACATTTCTCTCATCGAAATCTTAAACAACAATTAAATGCATTGCCTCCTACAAAGCTCCAGAAATCACACATCATCTTTGGCTAGAATTCTAGAATAGTTAAATATTTCCTAAATGATCTCTTATGTGACCAAACTAAAAATCTATTGTAACTAGTGTTCCCTCTAATTTGTTCCACCCATGTGCAGAATAAATTTTGTGATATGCACCAAGGCAACTGCAGATGTGCACTGCCATTAGAAACACATGCTGCCAGCTCTTGACGGCGGTGGGTGCTCTGCTAAACAGCTGGGCAGCACCTAAATCTCTCCTGGGTAGCCGCCCAAGCACTCAGCTTACAGGGAACACTGATTGTGAGCAAACTGCAATTTGCAAATGGAAAAGTCTCTCACCTGTTCTAAACATTAATAGAATACATGACCCAAGCTCACACACAAAAGCCTTATTGGCTACTCAAACCAGAACTCTCATTCTCTAGATTATGGAACTAGAACCTGTTCTGTGTAATTCAGTTCTCTATCAAACTCTAAATCCAAAATCAAGGCCAAACATGTAAATTATTTTGCAATCTTCCTAACCTCTTCCTACTAGTTCCACCCTTCTAACAGTAATTAACAATAAGCCAAAAGCTCACCCTGCTTCAGAAAGCCTGGTCAGAGATCTGAAAAGGACTCAAAAACCAACAGCAAAGCTACTTGAGAAATACACCAGTATATACGCTAACATAAGCTGACCTCCCCCCCCCACACACACACACACCAGTTTTAAAAAAAAATTGTAAAAATCACCATGATGCGTTCATAAGCCAACTCTATATCAGCAGTTTGCAAACTTAGTCCCAGGTCGCCGCTGGCACGTCATGGTATTTTGTTTACCTGGAGCGCACTCAGGCACAGAGCCTCTCAGCTCCCATTGGCTACTGTTCGCCATTTCCAGCCAATGGGAGCTGCGGGAAGTAGCATGGGCCAAGGGATGTGCTGGCTGCCACTTCTCACCACTCCCATTGACCCAGAAAGGCAAACAGGAGATGAGGGGCTCCACGCCTATAGACACTCCACATACATAAAACGTCCCGGTGCACCAGGATTTGCCCTGCTGGGCTGGGCACTGAAGTTTGCCGACCCTTCCAAGTTTAAAAAAAAATAATAATTTTTTAAAAATGGTAAAACACAATGGCCCATTTGTAAGTCGACCCCCGCTCTTTACTGCGTCATTTTTTACCAAAAAAGTTAGGCTTATGATCGAGTATAGACGCTAAGTAAAATTCCAGTTTTCAAAGCTGATCTTGCCTTCTTTTTAGTATCAACAATCACATTCCCTCTGTTTTTATCATCGTAAGACACAACGTTATGTAATATGCGCAAAAACCCACTGGAGAAATATCTAATCTGCATGGTCCTGTAATAAAGAGAATATAGTTTAATGGTTAATAAACCTTATTTCATTTTAAATGTTCAGAACAAATTGTTAGACATGGAAACAGCAGGGCACATTTAAAAATGTGTAATGGTTTCCACCATGGCAGCCCCCACTTCCCTCGTACCACCTAAAAGTGGACCAAATTGATTACTTCAAGATCATGTGATTAGGACAAACTAAACCTTCTGTAAAAATAAAAACAATTGTTCAATTAATACATTAGGAGCACTTTGTGACAACTATTATATTTAAAAATAAAGATTTCCCCATCCCAAAACAATACCTACGATTTTTAGCTGAGAAAATTCCTTAAGAAACTCTGCTTGCAGAGTTGCTGTGGCCATGTTAGTCCCAGGAGATCAGAGAAACAAGGTGAGTTTCTTTTAAGAAATGCTGTTAATTTTAAACCTGTTTTCTATCAGACCCGAGCAATTCCCAAAGCCAAACCTGATGCCAGGAAGAAACTGCCGGATGCACAAAACAAGTACTTGATCATATTTAGGCATAAAATGAACCTGGTAAAATGACCCTACACAGAATACTTAAACCTTTGAACAGCAGTACATCTGTGAAGTTTACATTTTAAAAAGAAAAATGATTATACATAAACTTTAGACTTCACTCAGACATTACGTGCAGCAGGATCCAAACGCTTACTTTCCTCTTGAATCTTGAAGAAATTTAAAACTGGCTTCAGTGAAGTTAAAAATGTGGGTGTTTTAGTATTATTTTCATCTGCAGAAAGGCTTTGGAACTGTTATCACAATCCTCTCACTTCAACTAAACCAAACATCCGATGACCCCCCCCAAAAAGCTGAACTCAAAAAGAACTGAAGTGGTTTCTTCCAGAGCAATGTAATTGTACCGTCAAATTCCCACTGTAGAACAAGCCTGACTGACCACAGCTGACAAGTGCTGACCATATGAGATGTTGTCCAAGCACAGTAGAAGAATTACCAACACCTCAAGAATAAAGGCTGTTCAGAACTCTGAACTAAACGTTGTAGGGGTTCTTTCACAAGTTCACAGCTAGGTACAGACTTATTGTAGCTCACTATGTAACAGCTAATTCTGCAGAAGAAAAATGCTGCTTTTAACAGTCTTAATTTGAATGAAATGAGCTCAGAAATAGTGCCTTATCTTTAAAAAAAAAACTATCATTTTTTCCTGTAAGTGATTTACATTTAACATAGTACTGTACTTCCTTTTTTTTTTCGTTTGGACTCTGCTGCCGCCTGCTCGCATAGTCCCAGTTCCAAATGAGGTGTGCAGCTGACCTGTCAATTTGTAACTCTGAAGTTCTGCTACAGAGGTAGAAAATCCCCAAAGTCTTTATATGGCAGCCTATGTATATAGAATAGAACAGGACATCACCAGCTGAAAGTTACAAGTTTCTGAACTGTGAAATACCAGATCGGCGTTCAAAATTATAAACAGATCAAAAACTTGCTCAGTCTGTATGTTTACAAATTCAGTGCCCTTTTAAGCCATGCTCTATTGTTCCTAACAGCAAAAGTAAATTCTGTTTATGTACCAATGGTTGGACTGCATACCACTACCCGATTGTCACAGGCTTATCTGTAAGCGTTCCTAGTCTGCAGAAGAAATATGCTGTACACAAGTTTTCATAGTTATAGAATATTATAAAATGTACCTTTCCTTGCTACAATCATAAAAGCAATACAAAAAAGACCTAAAATTGCCACAGATACTTGCATAATCATAACCAAACCAGTTAACTCAAGGCCAAACTATAGTATACTAAATTAGAAAATGCAAAGTAGAAACATGGATTTGTTATAATGGAGAATAGTCTGCTCTCAAACTCTATTGAAGGTCTTTCCCCCCCACAAATCTGAAAGGGTGTCAAAGTTTTATTCATAAATATTTATGTGAATGCACTTGTTAAAAATTAACTTCCGCCGTTAAAGGGTTTGTGTCTTTTAGCTATCCCAGCATGCAGTGCTTTATATTAAGCCCTGCATTTCTGCATTCCTTTCCTGCATGCTTTTGTCTATTTGTCTTAAAAAACAACAACAAAACATACACACAAAGAGGGGATCTGTGCACATAATTGAGCAGTTTTTAGAAAGACAAAGATGCTTGTGTTCAAATTCCAAGATCTTTCTTTACAAAAGAAAATCAATGTAATGACTCCAGTGAGATCATGGTTTAAGCCTCGTTTAAGTTTTACTAAGCATGAAGGAATTATTAATTCATAATGTGGCATACACGTCATCCAAACCTGACAGATTTGCAGGCACAAAAGGGTCGCAGACCAAAGCCACTTGTCCAAATTATTACAATATTCTCCACATTTACATCGTCCGCAATTTTCAAATGGGAGAGCTTTTTTGGTTTGTGTGTACTTTTCTCATTTCAAAACCGCTTTTCAGTCACAAAAAAATGGAATTGCACATTCATGCTATTTTTGCAGGTCTGAGTAGGCAGGTCAAAAATTCAACCATGTAAACATCTGGTTTTTATGACTAACCATGTGATTTATAGCTGTCCATGAAAGATCATTTGAGGCGAACAATAATTCTGATTTAATACTGGTAAGACTCAAGAAAGCCAAGACTGTTGAAATATAACGGTTCCCATACAAGCCAGCATCATTATTCCTATTTTAATGTAAAAACCTCGTGGGACTCGCAAGCCATTACATCTTTGTTAGTCGGGTTACCACAAAGGACATTATCAGAATTGATAAAGTTAGCAGAAAACATTGTTTTGGTTTTGGGGGTGGTTTTTTTGTTGTTGTTTTCTATGCCTACCATCTCTATGAAACACACGCAGCTTTTCAAAGCATTTTGCTTTATTTAAATCTTCTTTTGGCTCAACTCGGTAACAGAACGTTACCATGGAACTATTCCAGCCCCTCTAAACTAACAGTCTTTCAAGCCATCACAGTGCAAGCCTGTTATCATTTGATCTAGAATTTGCAAACTTTTAGACAAAACAAAAAAAAACAAAAAAAAGGAAATTGTTAAATCCCGCCCCATCTCCACATGACCATTGGAAGAGAAGTTACCCTCTCCGTGCATGGTACGTGGGCTTCTACAAAAACAAAAGGAACTTCTTGCGCCTGTATGGCAGTAATATTCTTTTTTTATTAAATCATTCCCAAGTTATGCAGCAGATATTTCCAAAACACACAATCTGACCCCAAAGTTTAGGATTCAGAAACTAGTGGTTGGGATCTCTAATCTCACCTTATCAAGAAATATGAATGGTAGAGACAGAAGTACCCTACCTTCTTATAGGCTTCAACCATTGGCACAACAGACCAGGGGAATCTAATGAGGACAGGGAACTTTGGCAAAATTCAAATATCTTTTTCAGTGCCATCCCTTAGAAATCATACTGTTTTGTCTTTCACATACCTCACGCACGCACATCTAAAGTTCACAGTAATCATTTACATAATTTACAATAGTAACTCGCCATACCTACCTTCCATACTTGTATGAGTGAAAAAGTCCTTTTAAAAAAATCACACAAAAATCAATCTCATTTTCAAACCCTCATCTGCTATAGAACTAAGTCACCTATTCCCACATCTGCTGTTGATTTGATCCATACTTTAATAAGCAGTTTAATAAAACATTTCCCATACTAAGTCATTTTTTTAATTTTAAAATCTTTCTGAACCACTTCCCTCCCTATTAAAAAAATGTTTGCCTTGCAGTTTCAAATTATTTTAAGCAAGCTAGACATCTCAAACCACCCTGTAGAAAATACAGATTGACAAAAAGGGTATAAATCAAATAATCTTAAAAAGACTACTGTTATTTTTTATTAAATAGCTTAGTAAAGTAAGAATTTTCTATGACAGAACAGAGAAACACATTAATAAAGTTATTTTCTATATAGACTGTTCCACAATGTAATTATTTATACAACCTACTTTCCATTCAGAAAATACAATATTCAAAAATAACCTTGGCAGAATTTATCATTCCTAAAAAAAAAAAAACACAATCCAAACTTTCTTCTCCATTCCAGGACGAATTTACATTTCACATTAGCAAACCAAATTGTAGCACAATATTGTTTTAATGGGAACGCTCATTCCAACCACTTTCAATAATAACCAGAAACCAATTATTTAATGCTGCAATTTGCTTCTCTAAGTACATACATGTGTACAAGCAGATTTCTGATGGTGCAAATACATTTTCCATTCACTACAAGTCCCCTTCCAGCCCCCCAAATTTAAAAAAAAAAACCTTCTACTAATAGAATCCAAAACAATGGCACATTTTCCATATTCCGTTTGTCAGTGATAGTAAAAAAAACCCTCTTCAATAAACCCTCCAAATCTCATACACACACTACACACAATACACTACACACGCCTAATCGTCCACCCAACTTGTCAGTGCCAAACAATTCATTTTATTTTCTGCCTCCCAACCCATGGAACGAATCCGATTCACAGTATTTATGGATTTAATGAGATTAGCAAGACTTGGAAGGGGAAAGACGAGGAGAAAACCTTCCCTCATTTTTTCAAGAAAAAGTGAAAGACGCACGCACACAAAACAAAGGCCAATGATGAATTGTATTTAGTGAAACACGGAGGATTTATAAACCCATCCGGGCCTGGTTTCAGCACAACCAGAAGCACCCCCACCTTCACAAGGGCTGTGTATAGGAGTTCACATTTTTCATCTGCAGCTCTTATTGTCAGTCCAGCCCTAGGAAGCACAGCTGGCAGGGGTGGAGGGGCACATATTTCAAGGGAGGTGCTGCCTGGGAAAGGCATTTGGTTTGGGATTCACTCTGTTTTCTCATTTTCAAAGGAATCGATTGAATCCAGATTCAGCCAGCTGCAGTCTGGGCTGCCCAGTCCTTTGACAAGCGCATACACCCAGTCCCAGGCAGAGGGAAATGGGAAAGCAATTAGCCCACCCCATTTCAAAGTCAGGCTGGGAGGGAGTTGGCATTTGCCAGGAGAAATCCAATGTGATTACTGCCCACAGGGAAGATCCAGGGCAGTGGAGGGAGGGGGAATGGGGGGGAGATTGTACCGTCACACAACAAATCTGCCAGACAAAAGGCCGAAATATTTGCGGAAAAACTTCAGGGAAGCCACATCCCCTGCAACAATGATGGGGGCAGGAGAGGGGAATGAAGAGAGGATAGTGGGGAGGAGGAGGAGAAGGAAGGAG
>JANRFK010004893.1:58686391-58731737 GCA_030068395.1 Apalone spinifera | reverse complement strand
GGCCCTGGCAGGGCCGAAATGCCCCTCCCCCGGCCTGTTGCCCGGGGGGGCGGCTCTGGGCCCCCTGGCAGAGCCCGGCTGGGAATCGGCTCCGCGGGGAGATTCCCCCTTCGTGCTGCTGGACGCCCCGGAGGAGCCTGCGGCGCCAGGGCAGCCCCCACTGGGCACAGGGCTCAGCCCTGGGGCTCGCTGCGCCGCGGAGGGGAGAGGCCGGTTGCGGCGGGGGCCCTGTGGGCGGAAAGGGGCCGGGTTCCTGGGGGCGCTGCCGGGGTTGTCTCTGCACCAGAACGTGCAGCAGCGCGAGTGTGTTCTGCTGGGGCCAGTGCTCTTGGGGCGATGACTCCTTGAAGGTTGAAGTAACTTCAATTTCTTTCTTATTTTCTGGGAGCAGCACGACCTGCCTGAAGATGTCCTGCTCCAAAGTGCCTGTCATTGACGTCCAGAATGATAACTTCAAGGAGCTGTGGCCGTCCATGCTCCTGGCCATAAAAACCTCTAGCTTCGTTGCGGTTGACACGGTGAGCGGGCTGAGGATCCTTACTGCAAGGTTGAAGCAGTCGAAGATGTGTAGCTCTTTATCTGACTGCTAGCCTTGGGGATGGAAGGAGAGATGCTGTCTCTGCATAGTCCTAGCTAGTTTCCTCCACTGTCCTTGTGCCTGGTTAATATGCTTGTGGCTGTCTTTGGGCATCCATTCCACACACTTCTTTCTCCAGAATTCCACCCAGCCCTCCTCTGGCTTCTTTTTGATCCTCTCCTTGATGTAAACTTGCTGGCCTGTTTTTTTTGGAGGATTCTCTCTTCTTTGAATGCCCTGGTTATCAGTCAGTAAGGGCCCACCTGAATCTTCTACTGAATATACTAGTGAATATACACCGAAGTTTCCAAGCCGCTTTTCATGGAGTCTATAGATCTTTTATCCTACTCGTGCTAGGTCTTCGTTGTCCTTTTCATAATACACTGCCCAGACTTGTGTGTAGTATTCCAGGGGAGCCATCCTTGTTTAACTCCTTTCAGGTCCTGCATCCCAAAGGGCATGATGGTTGATCTGAAGCACCCTTCTGTCTCGTGTGATGTAGTAGAGTCTGTAGGTGAAGGAAAGCATTCTTGTGTCAAATGTGCAGCAAAATTTAAATTGGCATCTAGTTAATTTAGCTGCCTCTTAGTTTGTGGGACGGTAATTTATTCACTCTGAGGAGATGTTAATCTTCACATTGGACTTGAGTGTTCTTCATGTTCCTTCCTCGTAACCAAATCCCCTCTCTCTGCAGGAGCTAAGTGGCCTTGGAGCAAGGAAGAGCCTGCTAAACCAGTAAGTGAGATGCTGTTAGCAAATGTCAGACCTAGAGGAGCGCCGTATTCAAACTTGCATCCATTTTCCTACTTGAAAGATCTCCCAGGGTGCCTTGGTGCCAAACTGGTTTTACTCATGCTGTTGGGGAAGGAGCCTCTTCCTGCTGTTACCCTCATGCTCTCTCCCGCTGGTAGAAAAGAGCAGGGCTAGCAGTCACCTTGCAAGCGCAGTTCCTTCTGGAAATTGTCACTGGGAGAGTCTGCTGAAAGCGGGATTCCAGATGGTGGGGCTGGGAGAGAGCTGGCCTCAGCCTTGTGATTGTGGCGGTTGCTGACTGATGCAAGGGTGCTACTGTGTAGTTCACAGAACTGAAAGCTCTGACTGAACTACTGTTATGTAGGACCAGAGGTCTTCAGCCTTTTTGGGCGACAGTTCTGCTTACTGTGCTGAGAATGCAGAGGGGCTAACCTGGACTCACCTTCTCAGCCATCCCGGACCTCGAGCTGCTTGTGGTTATGAAAAGGGAGTGGGAATAGCCTGGTACAGAGACTTTGTACAGAGCAAAAGGGAGACAGGAGCAGAAACAGCAATCTATTAGAACCCAGAATTAAGGCCCTTCATTAAAGTAGGGGACCAGGAGACTAAAATCTGCTACACAAACCTGAAGCCATCAGAGTGGTTGCGAGTAGCTGCCATCAGGAATAGTTTGTGCCTCAAGGAGAAGAGTACTGTCTGGTCATTGCGATGTGTCTGCTTCTTGCTGCACCAGCTAACTGCTCCCTCCTCTCTCAATGCAGATGTATTGAGGAGAGATACAAAGCTGTCTGCAATGCTGCCAGGACACGTTCCGTCCTGTCTTTAGGAGTTGCGTGTTTCAAACAGCTCCCAGACAAGGTACGTTGCTCAAACCACTCCTATCTGCCATCAAAGCTGGACAAGGCGCAGCAGGAACTAGTGACTTAGGATAGTGACGTCTTTCCATCCACTAGGACCTTATCAATATCCCCCACTGCTGCTAGAAGTTGCGAGAGCCCTTTTGGACTCACGCACGTCACCGTATGTGCTTGAATACTGTGTACAGATGTGGTCTCATCTAAGAAAAGATATACTGGCATTAGAAAAAGTTTAGAAAAGGGCAACTAAAATGATTAGGGGTTTGGAATGGGTCCCATATGAAGAGAGATTAAAGAGACTGGGACTTTTCAGCTTAGAAGAGAGGAGACTAAGGGGGGGATATGATAAAGGTCTATAAAATCATGAGTGGTGTGGAGAAAGTGAATAAGGAGGGGAGGGCTACCTCAGTGGTTTGAGCATTGGCCTGCTAAACCCAGGGTTGTGAGTTCAATCCTTGAGGGGGCCATTTAGGGATCTGGTGCAAATCTGTCAGGGACGGTACTTGGTCCTGCCATGAGGGCAGGGGACTGGACTTGATGACCTCTCAAGGTCCCTTCCAGTTCTATCTCCATATTTTATATTTTAAAACTTATTTACTTGTTCCCCTGATATAAGAACTAGGGGCCACCAAATGCAATTAATGGGCAGCAGGTTTAAAACAAACAAAAGGAAGTTCTTTTTCACACAGCGCATAGTCAACCTGTAGAACTCCTTGCCTGAGGAGGTTGTGAAGGCCAGGACTATAACTGGGTTTAAAGGAGAACTAGATAAATTCATGGAGGTTAAGTCCATAAATGGCTATTAGCCAGGATGGGTAAGGAATGGTGTCCCCAGCCTTTGTCAGAGGGTGGAGAAGGGTGGCAGGAGAGAGATTGCTTGATCATTACCTGTCCGGTTCACTCCCTCTGGGGCACCTGGCATTGGCCACTGTCGGCAGACAGGACACTGGGCTGGATGGACCTTTGGTTTGACCTAGTCTGTCCATTCTTATGTTATGAGTTAAAGGTTTCATAGGATGCTGCTTTGCTTCTGGCTCTCAGAGGTTGGCTGTGCTGCAGATGCGTGTGTCAGTAGGTCAGTTCTAGGGCACATTTCTGTAGGCAGCTGAATTTTAAGGTGCTCACAGGAGGAGCCCAGCACCAGTTCTCATTGAAGTCAAAGCCCCTTGGAACATTGCAGGAGCTCTGAGTCTGTGGGTGGACTGGGCCGTAGAAGGTGAGTGGTGGGAGACGTTGCTTTGAGTTCCCATGCCTTGTTCCCGCCCAGCTGCTTAGAGGTCCCAGGCCTTGGCTGTTTGCTGTATGACTTGTCCTACCGGCCTGGCTAACGTTCTCCTGTTGCTTTGTCTCTTCAGTCTGAGAACACGTACCTCTCCCAAATCTACAACCTGACCCTGCTGTGCATGGAGGACTACGTCATCGAGCCTCAGTCGGTTCAGTTCCTGGTGCAGCACGGCTTTGATTTCAACAAGCAGTACGCACAGGGGATTCCCTACCACAAGGGCAATGACAAGGTACCTGTGTGCACTGGGGAGAGCCCCTGCCTTGTGGTCCCATTCTGTCCTCCAGCTCTGCTCTAATGGCTGCTCAGGTACAGCACTCCATGCCAGAGGAGGAAATCTGATCGCCGGCTCTGTCTGCTTCAGGCTTTCGGAAAGGGAGAAACTTTGGGGTTTGGAGCTGTCATTAGGGAGGGAGGCGGAGGTGGATTGTGCTGCTCCGGTAAGGAGACCCAAAGCACTTCTCACTTTTCTTGTGGCGGATGTAAACGGAGAGCAACAAAGCTGTACGTTCACACGTCAATGGTCAAGCCAGGTAATTGCGTCTGGAATAGCAGTGTGTCTTGCTGTGTGCCGCTTTCATATTTGTATATCAGGCGTTGAGTTGCTATATGGCCCATGTTCTGGTTTGGGTGACCAGAGTCCCACAGTGTGCACCAATATCTCCATCTGCCATGGCTTGTGCAGAAGCTGCCCCTGAGCTTTGTGGGAAAGCGAAGCCAGGGATCTTCCGCCTCGGAAGAGTTTGTGATTTGCTTGCGTGCTCCATTCGGCTTCCCAGGCTTCCTCAGGGGTTGAAGTTGCATTGGTGACTGTGATGTGCGTGAGCCCAGAAGGGCTCGTGCGACTTCCAGCGGCGGTGGGGGCCGTTGATAACGTCCTAGTGGATGGGGAGATGTCCGTTCTCCACAGTCCTCTGCAGCGCCTGGACAGGTGCACAGAAATGCCTTGTGGATTGAGTGGCAGTGCTGGTGGCTTGCTAATCCCGAGGGCCAGGAGGGGGTGCTGTGTTTTGCTGGAAGCCTCTTTTCCCCCTGTCCAGAGGGCGCAGTGGGAGGGTCTCGCCTGAGTAACCGAGGCTGGGACGGGCTGCCAGGCATGGGGCGTGAGCTGGTGGTAAGCACAGCTGGCTGGGCAGATCCAGGCTCACTAACTGGACCCCTTCCCTCGCCAGGGCAATGAGAACCAGAGCCAAAATGTTCGTGCTTTCTTCCTGGAGCTGATCCGAGCAAAGAAGCCCCTAATTCTGCACAATGGCCTGATAGACCTGGTGTTCCTCTACCAGTGCTTCTACGCCCACCTCCCTGACAGCCTGGGCACCTTCACGGCCGACCTTTCGGAGATGTTCCCAGCGGGGATCTACGATACCAAGTACGCCTCGGAGTTTGAGGCCCGCTTCGTAGCCTCCTATCTGGAGTACGCCTACAAGAAATGGTAGGTGATGCCTCGTACACTTGGGGCTTGGGAGAGACTTTGCTGGCTTCCAGACGCCCACAGCTGTGGGTCTTCCTACGCGACCCTGCTCGCACCACCTGGAAGTTCTCCTCTGAGATGCTCCTGTGGGTCTGCTCTCTGCCTCTCCCCTGTTGTTCCTGCCTCAGCCTTGGGGCAGGAGGACGAGCTCCGATTTCCATAGAGCGCAGGTGCAAAACAAGCTCATGGAAGCATCAGGTGTGGTCTCTGCAGAGTCCCCTTGGTAAATGATCCAGCAGAGAAGTCAGGGCAGCTGGAGATGAAATTGAAATGTTGGTGTTGAAAATCCGAGTGGTTGCTGATGGCCCTTCCGCTGCCCTGCAAACAGGTGCCAGATTCTGCAGTGTTAGGCCTCTTTCTCTGCTACGGCCTGAACCCACGGGGGTCTGACAGGTCTTGCTTTCCCCGGGATGGGGCTGTGCTCCTTAGGTGCCAGATTCTACAGTGTTAGGCCTCTTTCTCTGCCACGGCCTGAACCCGCGGGGGTCTGACAGGTCTCGCTTTCCCCGGGACAGGGGTGTGCTCCTTGTTCCGGGGCGTGAGCGTTCCCTTCATCCCACACAGAATTCTCCTGCTGGGGGTGTTTCCTGGCAGGCCTGAGTCGGAAGCAGCCATGTCCCTCCCCTCTCTCTGCCATAGCTAACAGCCCCAGCGCTGCGTTGCTCCACACCCTGACCTAGGCTTCAGTGGGAATTTGGCCCTGAACTGGCAGTGGTGCAGCCCGTCGGAATCTCTCCCCTCAGCTTTACCCAGTGGTTTCAAAGCCTATTTTGGGAACTAGGAGGCAGGAGCTGTGGGAATCTACTGGCTAGTCCCTAGCGCAACCCTTGGACTTCCCTCTTTTCTGAGGCTCTCTTCTTCCTGCTCGCCAGCACTCCCTCGGTGCTAGCGGGAGTCGGCCACACATGGCACTGATCCCCTAGGTTACGCTGTGTGCGCGCCTTCTGAGCAGCGCTAGCCAAGTGCCCCGAGACTGCTGCGCATGGAAAGGAGCCTTCTCTCGGTCCAAAGGGAAGGACTGAACATGTCCCACGGCGAGGAAAATAGATAGCGAAATGCCGCCTCTGAGCACAGTTCCCTTTGGCTGAATCTCCCCGCACAGAGCCTAACAAAATCCTTGTGTGTTCCAGCAAACGAGAGAATTGCAAGCGGAAGGATTCCAGCAGCCAGCACCTTTCCATAGAGTTTTGTAACTACCCCGCGAGCATGTCTCCGTACATAGACTATCGCTACTGCTCCCTGGCAGACACCGATCCCAACGTGGCAGACACAAATAAGGTCCCAGTCTGCGAAACGTTCTCGGTGAGTAGCACTAGCACCGGGGGTCCTGCGGGCACTAGTGTAAAAAGCCAAAAGCATGCAAAATAAGCGGCGTGGGTAAGATAGAAAGGGACCTTTTGCTCAGCCAGTCTCCTCATACAATGACACTGAAAGGTAGAACGCAGGTAACTGAAAAGGAAACGTTCTTACAACCCACGTTAGTCTTTGGAACTCCCTGCTACAGGGCGAGCCATAAGTTCTGTTGATTCAGGAAGGAATTGGACACTTGTATGGCTCATGGGGTGTCACTGAAACTGTTCTGGAGGGGATGGAAACACTCCTGCTTCAGGGGATATGCCAATTTCTGACTAGTGGGGGCTAAGAGAACTCTCGGGGGCAGGTTACCCCACAGATGCCTCCAGGAGGGTTTCTGATACCTTCCCGCAGGGAGAAGGAACTGTCCGCAGGCTGCTGAACTGGATGGCCTGCCGGCCTGCGGTGGCATCTAGCCTCCTACGCTCTGGGTCCAGCTCATCTACGGTGTAACGCCATGGAGTGGCCCGTCTGACCATGGCCGGTTCCGAGGCTTCTAAGAAAATCGTAATCCCCCCATGCACATGTGTGTCCAGCTTCTTTCATGCAGAGCCCTTCCTAAGGAGAGTCCCCTTCGGGGCCCGTCCACATCTGGGTTCGCAGCTGCTGTGTAGCTCATCAGGAAGGAGCACCGATGGCGCAGGCCGCAGCCTGTTCTGCTGCTGTTCCCCAAGAGAGGGGCAGCCATGAGCATCAGGCTGTGAGAAATGCCCAGGGCAGCCACACCCCCTACCCCCCCCAGTTGAGTAGAGTAGCGTGTTCCTGTGGCTGCTTCTGACGTGTGCCTTTCCCCCCAGGCCTACGGCTGGTGTCCGAACGGGGTGAAGTGTTCCCAGTCGCACAACATCGACCTCATTCTCGACGAGGACGAGCGCTTTAAAGAGGAGAAGCGGAGGAAACGGAAGCAGAGGTGGAGGCGACGGAAGAACGCAGGGGAGCCCCCAAAAGAGTCTGAGCAGGGAAGTCCGGGAAGGGAAAAGCACATGGAGGTGGCTCAGAATGGGGAGGACGGGCCCCCGCGGAAACAAAGCTGTCCGGGCAGCCTGGCGGCCGGGACGCTTCCTGCTCACGCGGAGCCAGCAGGGAGCGGGCCCAGCGAGGAGGTGGAGAGTTCGATTGACATGGAACGGGAGCCTGGCTCTGATAGTGCGACAGACGTCAAGATGGAGGAGGATGGGGGGGGTGCCACAGACCTGGAGAGCAGCACTTGCTCAGCTGTCTCCCCGCTCGAATCAGACGGGGGCCTTGCTGCCACAGGAGGCCCCTTGGACAGTGACCAAGTGGAAGGGCAGCAGGTGGGCACCAAGGAGCAAAGCTCAGCTGCCCACGGCGAGAACTGTGCTGGTACTACAGCTGTGTCCTCCTCTGGGCAGCGCCCGGAGCCCCCAGCGAGCCACTCGGAGGGGGGCATTCACCGAGCTGGCTTTGATGCCTTCATGACTGGCTATATCATGGCCTACGTCTGGATGCTCAAGAAAGGGGAGGGCAGAGACTGGGGCTCGGGGCCCTGGCTGCCAGACTGCCACAACAAGCTGTATCTCAGTGGGAAATCGGTGCCGCTTCACATAGTGAAGAGTTTGTTTTCAAAGTCCTCCAAAGCCCACAGCCAGAAAATGAAGCTGGCCTGGGCTAGCGGCTAGGACCGGGAGACTCTTGTGTTCCCCAGCATCTAGAGATTCTGCTCAGGAAGAATTTGGCAGGAGGAGAGCAAGCTCTTAAGTCGTGTTTTATTTCTATACAATTAAATGGCACCCTACCTGCCTTCCCATCTGGTCGGTCTTACCCAGGGCTCAGGGCAGCAGCCCTGTGAGCGCGCACTGGCTAGCGCCTGTGTATGGGGGAGGGGAGGAGGGAGTGTTTGCTTGTTGCCAAGACTTTCATCCAATAAATGGCACGGGGCTGTTCCTGGAAAGAACTGACAGCCCCACACTGAGGTCCCTGGGGTAGCTTTAACAGCTGGCTGCCCCCTTCGCTGGGGGTGGGCAAGAGGAGGGTGGCTGCACTAGCTAAACGCATTCTTGCTGGGGCAGGGCAGGAACAGGTGGGCTCTATCCCTCTCATTCCGAGCTTTGGATTCTTTCTTGGGGCAGAGCAGGAAGGACAAGCCCATTCCCATAGTGCTTGTGGGTGGGGGGGGCCAAGTGCCTGCTCAGCTCACAAGGTGTCCTAGTCCTCGAAGGTGTGCGGTGCGTGAGTGCGTGCTCCTTCCCTGTCCCAGCCAGGACCAGGGAAGGGAGACACTGTTCCAACACACAGGGCCTTTGTGGCCTGAGTCCCCACCCCTATTAACTCTTCCCCCACGGCTGTGGCCTTCCTCTGCCCAGTGCGTTCCCCTTGCTCCGCAGAGAAAGCTCCGTGAACGCAGGAGGATTGTGAATGGGAAAGGAACAGGAGAGGGGGGGTTGGGAGCCCTCAACCAAGTGACCTGCCTTCCTCTCATCACCGCACCTGAATTCCTTAGCTTCAGGGGGAGGGGCTGAGTGCTCAGTTCCTGGGACAGCATCGAGTCTGCAGGCGGCATGCAGAGCACGTGAAAGTTCGGCTCTTCAGCCACGAGTGCTGGGTTGGGAGCGAGCTCTGAAAAACTCCCCTGTAGCGTGGAGCCAGCGACCAAGGGTCCGTTGACCACAGCAGGGGTCTTGGAGCGGCCCCACAGGCTCTCTGAGTCCTAGGCCTCGCTCTTGCTGCATGTGCATATTTCATTCCTGTTTGGCTTGAGCCACGGCTGCACTGACCTGCAGGGCCTGGGCCAGCCTAGAACAACAGGGAGGGGTGGAGGTTCTGCTAAGCCAAGATCAGCCAGGGAAAGAGGGGAGCCCTCGGACAAGCCCCAGCTGAGTCCAAGCAAAACTGGACAAACCAGATGCTGTTTTTCAGCCACTTCCTGCTCATGGGGCCTGACCTGGACTGCACGTTGCTGCAGGGCAGCAAGTGTCAGTGCACAGGGGGAGGGGGAGCAGGGAGGCCCTCAGCCTGAGGGCTAGTGAGTGGTGGGCTCAGTGCTCTGGAACAAAGCCAGGATGCCAGAGGACCATGTCTCCCCTCAGGGTGCACTCCCCAGAGCAAGCCTCACTGGCTCCACACCTCCCAGGCCTGGCCGTGGTGCACTTAGTGCCCTTGTTCATTCTGTGAGCCTCCTGAGTGGGATCCTGGGGGCAGCCTCCCATGCACGCCACCGCTGCAGGGACTCCGCTAGCTTGGAAAACAGGAGCTTCTAGTCATCAGGAACAAAGCGAAGAACAGAGCTTGTGAGGAGCTTTCAGGAAAGTCCATCTTGGGATTCCAGGGGTCTGGGATAACCCTCCCCCAACCCCCGTCTCAAAGCAGGAGACTCACAGTCTAGCCCTCAGTCACGGGGCCCTACCTCCATCTTTTCCCCAGGGCAGCCAGGTCCCCTGACCTATGCCTCTCTGTGTTCTCCAGCTGACTGTTGTAAAGAATGGGTTACACTTGCCCTGTTGGAATCTCTGCAGCAGTCTCACCCCCTTGTCACATCACCTGGATACTTGAGTAACACCGGAAACGGAGGCATGCAGAGTAGTCAGACAAAAGTGTTTTTTCCTTGCTCAGTTTCTAGAGATTAGTAGGGGGCAGTGGTGTCTTGATGAGGGGGCCTACAACGTCACAGCTACACCGGAACCAGCACACGCCGCTGTAAACGGGAGTTTGGTTTTCTCGGTTTGTTCTTTTCTGTGACGAGTTTAGGCGGGAAGGTTATGACCGCTACAGAGGCAGCAGCAGTAGTGACCCAAGCAACGCAAGAGACCATGAAGACCAAACGTGGAAGCCTCGGGCTGTAGGTGGCCCCAGAGCGACTGCCTGCAAAGAGCTTTCTTTGGATGAAGTGTTGCCAGATAGAGCTGCTGAAAGAGAAATTCCGAAGCTTGTGGAAACGAGCATCCGGGAGCTCGAGCAGATGATGGAGCAAAGGAAAGAGAAGGCTAAAAGGAAGAGTCAGGATGTGCAGGTGCAAGCTGGTCTGAAGAATGTGGGGGGAGGGGAATGAGTCTTGTTTAGCATTTTTATTACTGGCCTTGGCACAACGTGAGAACAGGCTATTAACATTTGCACTGACAAAGCGGGGAGGTATCGCCCATGTGGACTATGGCATCATACTTCTACAGGGCCATCCGGCTCTTGTAATAAAAATGGGAGGCAATTTAATAGTGCCAAGTGCAAGGGCATGCATGGAATGGGCCCATTCTTTCTGTACCAGGCTGGGGAGGGGGCAGGTGTGTCAGATGGCAGCAACAGAGGAGAAAGAGCTGGGTCTATTGGTTGCTCACAGTAGGACTAGGAGCCACAAGTGTAATGTGGTCATAAAAAAGGTTAACAGTCCTAGCGGGCATCAGGCGCGGTATGTGCAGGAGGGACAGGGTAGCACCACTATATACTGCGCAGGGGAGACCTCATCGGCCGTGCCATGTGCAAGATTGAGCGTGGGCAGAGCAGGCGTATGAGGAGGATCTGAGGAATGGAGGCTTCCTTATGAGAAGCACTTTGCCTGGTTAAGCTAGCGCAGCCCAGGCAGACAGGATTGCTTTGTATAACGATGTCAGAACTAGCCGGGTGGGGGAGGACTCCCACCAGGAGTCCACCATTGTGGACAAGTGCATATAAACAGGAATCCCTAAGTGGAGTCTCAAAACTAGGTGATGGTTTCCTACCGGCAGAGCAGCGACCTGGTCCAGCTTGCCCAGCAGGGGGCCAACTGGCCTCACGACTGAGCCTAGCATGGTTGAAAAGATGGATGGATGGGACTGCCAGCAATGGCTTGTGGCCTACAGTGACTGCAAGGAGCAAAAATCCACCATGGTTAGAGCCAGGACACTCCAGGGGGAGGGCTCTGAGTTACAACAAGAATTCTATGTATGGGTGTCTGCCTGCTGGGTCTTGCCCAGGTGCTTGGGGTCTGACTAGTGTGTTTGCAGTTTGCAAGGAATTTCCCCCAGGTCAGGCTGGCAGTGACCCTGGAGGATTTTACTTTCCTCTACAGCATGGGACATGAGTCACGTGCAGGTTTAAAGGAATGTAAATTGTGGATTCAATGCAACTTGAAGTCCAGATTCAAGTATGTCTCTAGTAGAGATTGGAGGTCTTACAGGAATGGGTGGGTGAGGTTCAGCGCCCCCTTCTGATTTTAAACATTAGGAATGTGTTGCTTCAAGAATGCTTGACTAGTGGAGCTTTACACAGAAAACGACACTCACCCTGAAGTAAGACAGAGCTACAAATCTGTTACTCTTGAGTTCTATTAATTATGTCAGTTTTCCCACTGTATGTGGCTCATCTACTGAACCCTTCCCAGGCAGGGCTCTTACCCAGGCAGGGCACAAACCCTGCCCCCACTTTGTGCACACAGAAGTCAGCCAGGGGGAAAAAATTCCCTGATTTAAGTTGCTTCACTATAAGTCAAGTTTTTGGAACGTATCTTAGACTTCTAGTGAGGACGGCCTGTATATGAAACCAAATCTGTATCATATCTAGGAATTGCCAACACTTTAATGAAGTGTGGGGCAGTCTGGTTTTCTACTTTTCTCCTCTTGACCACAAGAATAGTAATTTTGTTTTATTTTTATTTTGAAAGCAAGTTGGGAAATAGATTACAAAAACTGACCGAGAAAAAATTATGAAAATATTTAACTAGATTCATCTTTGGTTACTTCTTATTGCAGTTCCAATAAAACATACACCATTTCCATAGTTCAAAAAACATCAAAGTCAGAAAATCAATCAACATAAAACAAGATTTGCTTTCTTTACAAATTCATAAATATCCACAATATTAGAAAAGTTGTTTTGCAAAGATTTTTTTCTGGCAGTGTTAACTTACTATTATACACAGGCTACAAACTTCTTCCTAAGCCTTTAATTACAAGTTTAGCTATTTACAGACTGCAAAATATTAAGACATAAAACTCCTTCATAAATATGAAAATAGATCATCTTGCAAAGATCTTTAAACTTAATCAAACCTGCCCCAAAGGATTACTTGCTTTTGCATAGAAATGTAGTGACATGCAGTATAACAATAGCATTAAGTGCAAACAGGAATTATTCAAGTGTCTTTAGTTGTACTGGCAAGAAACGTTCTGTACATCAACACCTTTTAACAATAGAATACACCTAGTATAGCCCTTTGCCTGGCATCTGCTTCTTTTCAGGGGCAGCAATTGATGGTATGTCCTCTTCTACTTGTATGTCACCTATCAGCAACATCAACCAAAACATAGCTTATAACAGACATTTAAATGAATCCAACAGAGAAAGATCTAAAGTGAATTTAAGTTAGATTTCTGCAGGGAACACAGCAGTGTCTAGAAATAGTTTAAAAAGCAAGAATTGTGTCCTTTAAAAAAGTCAAAATCATGATAAAATTCAACCGGAACAAAACAACTTTCAATCGAAGGGCTTGCCCGAACTCCGTTTTAGCAGGCTGTGTATAAAGAGCTGGGGGAAGCTGCCGCACAACATGGGCTACTAGCAATACCATATAGGACAACACCATCTGTGGAGGGACAAGGGACTGACCTCCATCTAACCAATGGAGTCTGGCTCTGGGTGGCCAGATGGACAGGTTATGATTAGCATTAACCGAATCAGACTACCACAAGACCTGGTTTTAACCAAGAGACTCACCCATTGAAAACCAGACCTACAGCCAGTTCTGCCACGTAAGCTGGTACTCGGGGCAGACTTTGCACTGACAGCCCATCGCCATGTCTTGGCACTTCCATCTCTGTGACCCGTTTCCAGCTTGGCACCAAAGGCTGGACACGACAGGGCTGGGTCTTGCACAATGCAGCTGACTTTGATTACCCAGTGGACTATCCTCCCCCTTGCCCCCCCATACATCGGACTAGAACTCTGGGGCACACAGAATTTAAAAGATCCTGAATCAGCCTGAAGCGGTCACTCACTGGAGCCACGGGTGTGCCCATCCCCATGAGAGCACCACGGTCAAGTTTAATCCAAGAGGGGAAAGCAGCATTTCCAGTGCAACTGGCATCTGCAGCATCATTGCTCTAAGCGCTATGAGCAAAAAAGCCCACAAGGAGGCGCTGCTCCTTGCTCAGTCTTTGCAGTGGGACTGAAGGCAGGAGAAGGATGCTGGTTAGATTCCCTCCAGCCCAGTGATGCTCCCGCCAATAAACACTTCACGGTATTGCTCATGTGCCTGAAGTCACAACCCTGCCCCTGCCTCATGACAACTGCTGCTGGTGAGGAGGGTTTCCTTTGCGGAAGGTTACAGTCGTACACCAGGCATCAGCTGGAGGACTGTTTAGATTAGCTTGATAGTTGCTCAGCCTGGAACAAACTGCAGGTGTGTGGCCAGTGCCTGCCATTCACAAAGCTCCATACACTGTAGACTCCCAACCCCACACACAGGATGCACAGGACAGAAAAAAACCTGCCAAATAAAGGGAGGGTGGGGGGCAGAGAAAGAAAGGGCTGTTCTAGAAATGGGCACCCGTGAGGAGGAGTGGGAGTGCAGGAGCAAAGAAGGGTTAAAAAGACCTTATTCGAGAAAGAAAATGTTTCTCACGCCACCCAAGGGCTGTGCTAAGGAACTCAAGGATGTCCAGGGATTCCTGTTTCGTTTCTTTAGTCAATGGGAAGGGACAAGGCTCCTGGCCACTTTCACTTCAAGAGAGGAAATCTTAAGTAACTCATGGGCCAGGAGACAGTTTACTGCGCCTCCAACTCAGGGTTCACTGCTCATTCTCCAACAACCTTCCTGGCTGGTCTGTAAGACCCTCCTTCCTCATTCTCTATTTCAGGAGAAGCAAGCAGAGGCATAAACCTCACTTCTATCTAGAGACCTGTTGCTTCATATCTCCTCTCCCACCACCAGGTGGAATTCTCCCAAGGCTGCTGTGTGGAAACACGAGTTTAAATTAGTTAGTGCCGGGGCTATTGAGTGTGCTCGTCAGTCTTAGAGACGCTGGCCTGGGTCAGGAATGACAATGCAGACAATACCCCGCGTTCTCGCTGGGGGGGTGCAGGTGAACAGCCCCATCAGGAAGATGTGCAAACTGGGCCACAGAACGAGCTGTGTGTGTGTAGCTACTGCAGGGCTAGCACCTGATTCAGACACATAAATGTTCCCACACCAGTTGGCCTTACACACACACTAGTGTTTCTGGTGGAAAAGTGCACTCAGACAGCTCCTGCAGGCAGAGGCAAATGGAGATTCACGTGTCTTTCTTTTTGCCAAACAATACACAGCAAGGAATTTATGGGGAGAAATTGATTTTCTTCAGGATCTCTAACAAGCCAAATGCCCTTCTTGTGAGCCTGTCCTACTCTCCTTCTCAAAGGGGCTCTACATTTTCAAGCTGCTTGGTTTAAACAGGGACAGATCATGATTGTAGTGGCAACAGCTCCTCATTAGGAGGAATGGGCTGTCTCAGGCCTGAGAAAAGGTAACTGGATCCTTGTGTTTCCGGGTCACTGGCCAAGGCGAGTAGTGATGAGTAGTTCTCAGAGCACTGTCTGGCGAGCGGCTGTGCAAAGCGCTGATGGTCTCAATCCAGTTTGTCATGGACAAGTGTCCACAACGCACAACTGTTATTTGCAGTTACACAATGAATGAATGTGCCTGGTGTCTGAGCTACCCTCTTGCAAACCTACAGTAACACCTCTGTGGCAGGGTAACAGATGCAGGTGGTGGTGGGGAGAAACCTGAAGTCCTTGCCTTTACTGTGTCTGGTCTATGGATGTGCTGTGTCTGGACTGGAACCAATACATCACGGTATCAGAAACTGAATCCCAGGAGACAGGCAGCACACGCAGGAGAATGGTTCCCTCCATCAGTCAGCAGCTATGCGCTGTGCTGCTACCATTTCAGAAGATTTGTGTTTTCCTTGCTTCTGAAATCAATGTGTTCAAGAATACGGAGTGAACCAGCAGGCCCTGCCCTAGATCTGAAGGTATTTCTACACTATCCAAAAGAGAGAGACTCCCTCCCAATATTAGACAGGCTCCCCAGGGAACTGATGTGCCCAGCTAGACAGAGTGCTAGGGTTCAAATCACTTCCGCACTCCCGGCTCCTGCTGTCTGCAGCCCTGCAATGATTATGGGAGCCCAGGTGGACATCCTACCTGATGCTAATTTCCTCTTGTGGTGAGCTAAGGGACGATGCACACGGTTAAAAATAAAATAAAAAAACCACTCTCTCTTCAGAGGCGCCTCGCAGCCTCCTATCTGATGGCCGGTTTCTCTGATCCACTGTAATATCCAAGACTGCACTATAGGAAAAAGTTAAAAACGAAGTGAATGGAGACCGTTTGTCCCCACAAGAATGTATCTGGGTTTTAAGCCCTGTCCTCAAATGTCACATTTTGACTGTGCGCCGCCAGATGCGGACGTATTAGAAGGTGCCAGAGAAAGAGGGGCAGAGCTGTCCATATCTAGCACTTCAAACGGCAACGTCTCTCTGCCCAGCTCCACGGAGACGTTAACACTGAACGGAGCCTTGGAAGCCTCTGGCAGTAAGTTCTTCCGCACCTCGTCTTCCACCTCCATGTCTTCAGAGGCGGCACAGCTCGCCAACACTCTCGGGGAGCTGCCTTCCTCTGAGCTGACTGAATTCTGGCCTAAGCACCCCTTGTATCTTAGGGACTCAGGCAGAGCCTGCACTAGCGGCTGGGGACCGCCTGGATCTTCGCTAGTATTTCCAACAGGACAGAATCCATTTTCCTCCTGGGAATCCGGCCCATCGGAGCAGTCCATGTCCTCTTGCTCTGGCGGCAAAGGAGAGTCTGGCCTGTGAGATTTGGCCTGGAAGGGAGGGATCTCGGACACTCCGTACTTACTGCTGCTCAGGAGTTTTTGCCGCACCTCAGCCCCTAGCTGGGTCGAGTCACACTTGCTGATCATCGAGGACAGACCCCCAAAAGGGACATACTCTTTATGCAGCAGTTCGGGAGAGACTGGGAGAGATCTACAGCGCCTGCCAGGGGGGAAAGAGAATTCCTGCCCATCTGTGCTGTACACCTGCCTGGACAGGGGCTGGCTTGACTTCAGGCAGCCCCCTGTCTCTGGGGAGTACAAGTCGAACACAAGGGAGATCACAGACTTGCTCGGCATGTCAAAAAATTTGATCTTCCCCCCCTTCAGGTCTTCTCTGGCATTGAAGGGGTTGACTTTGCGTGCTGCTCCCTTGCTTGGTGTGTAGTAAGGGTCCTGTACGTTGATCTTCCGGAAGGGCTTGCGGGAGAAGATGTCCGACTGGCTGCGTGACAGCAAGATGTTGCGGCGTGGGCGGGGAGACTTGGGTGGGATCTTATCATCCAGGGAACTCAAACGTTTTACTCCTTGTGCTTTTTCATTCAGCCCTGAAGAGGAGAAAAGAAACACTTTTAGCTTGGCAGCCAGACATGCTGGTGCTCTGGCTCGCTCTGTGAGTCCCAGCCTTGCACGGAAGGGGGGAGACCCCTGACTTACAAAGGATGCTCTCTGACAGGGAGCATCCTCCACAAACACCTGGTCTTGAGTTACCTGTAGTGCCTGCATGGGATCCTGGAATTCAAGAAATGCTGGGAAATTTTGTTCTCCCAAGTGTATGCGCATGTTCTGAACATGGAGCAATACACCTCTAGCATCCCAGAAGGAGCCAGATCCTTCCGCTGGTTTTTTAATTTACAAGGGATAACTGAAATAGTCATTTAAAAGCATCGTTCCCCTGTGCTAGGAACCCCTAACATACCAAGTGAAGTCATTGAAGTCTGAATTTGCTTTTCCCCACTGGTGCACTTTTATTTTCTGCATTTCACTCAGACTGGTCAGTTTCGCTATTATTTATGGTCAAATCTGTCTACGTTAGTGCTATTTTGGGGATTATAATAAAGCAGGGAAATAAAAACCCAAAGGAGATGGTGGTTTTACAAACTTTGATATGAATGAAAATGTGTTAGTATATTTTAGAATTTTTACACAAACCCTACATTTTAGGACCCTTCAAGTCCCCCGTCAGTAAACAGACAGGCCAATGAGCCAGTCTTTGGAGGGGATAGTTTTAGCTGTTCTCTTTTCCCAGTCTCTTTGGAGTCCCAAATACTAGCAGAATGAACCCAAGAGCAGGAACTGGTGAGGGAGATTACTGTTTAAAAAAAGAACAAAAAATACTAGTGCAAAAATGCTGTGAGTGAGATTTTCACAAAATCTAAGACATCTTTCACAGCATGAGGGTGAAGAAAAAAATATCAGTACTTCCCTCTGAAAGCAGAGAGATTAAATTCCACATGAGCCTTAACACGCAGTACATTATCCACTGCAGAAACAAGGGAGCTGATAGTTGCACTTTGTATTGAGAGGTTAATATGCACTGTTTAAATGCAGTGTAATAAAAGCTGCACCATTAGAAGGGGATGGGAAAAGAATTACAAGGGGGGAGATTTCTAAAAGGCACACCAGAGAGTGAGCACCTAACAGCTCTTGACTTTCTGTTGGAGCTGGGTGTCTTTTTGCACATGCTGCCCCTGAAAGTTCCTCTCAGCTACCACTGAGCAATGCCAACTGATTAGGTGGGAAGTGGGAGATTTTCTTTTTGCTTGGGAGATACACACAAATTCCTCACTTTTTCTTCTGACCCTGCAACAGTTTAGAGTGTGCTCTGAAGGACATCACCGGTCCAGAGACAAAGAGAGGTTAGTTAAAGAATATTATGCAGCATCTCCCTATTGCTGTGGGAACCCTGGGGAAGGTAGGAGGAAGAACACAATACATGCAAAATGGGGAGCTTCCCATGGCATTGCTTTTCTCCTAGCCTGCACCCCACCATGGAGGACTCCCCCCAGGTGCAGCCATGACAGGCACACCCTTTTTTCTTGCACTGTAGAACTTTTTGTTTTTTGAAAGTGGACTGTTGGGTTTCAACCCCCAAAGCCAACTCTTTATAAAAGTGGCAAACTAATCCGACTTCTCACTCTCCGGTAGCGACTCCTATCCCGTCTGCACACTAGGTGGCACTAGGACACCGCACAGAAAGGCACGCCAGGCGAGCTTGTGTCGACCGTACCCTTTGTCCTGAAGGATCCCAGTGCCCTTCCCAAGTGCATACAGAGAACCATATTTATACCAGGGTGTGGTGGGGACAAGCCATGTACCACACAGGCAAGCCATGCAACACTATTTATCATGCACCACTGTGTCTCCAAATCCAATGCTGCCAGGATTCATACGGCCATCCCCAAACCCGCAGCAACTTGTGAGTCCCGGCCTGCAACTCCCTCACTGCTTTATAAGGGGAGGCAGCACTGACTTCCAGCTCTGGCTATTTGCAAGATTTGAGAGCTTCAAACTACAACAGGAGGAGTTACTTTGGATTAGTTTGATCCAAACATCTTTTCCCGCCGAGGCCTGTGCACAGTCAGATCCACAGTAAAGCCAAGTGCCTTAGTACAGAAGGAAGGAAATGTAAAAGAAGGGCCAATAACTTTTGTCTCAAGTCATTCTCTGTACAGCATGGCTTGTAAGTACTGTGGCAGGAGATGTAAGGGTCATTGTGATATAAGAGCACTTGCCAGGAGTAGCATCTTCCTGTACAGGGGCCACGTCAGCACTTTGTTGTTAGGTGCTTGAAACACCCGAGTGATAGACAGACAGTGTTGGTCTAGGTAGACTATCCATCCCTGTAAGAGTGGGAGCTACTGTATTCCCTTTATGGTCAGATACTGAGACAAGGTTTTTCCAGCACAATGCTCAAGATGGAGCTCATTAAAGGAACTGGGAACAAAAATTAAAAAAGGCTTAAATCTTACTTCTGGTTTTATATTTTTCACAGGAAGTGGCTAGAAGGAACTGTCCCTTGTGACATGAAGCACTTTATCTTTACTATAATCATCTCTAACAGCCACTGCAGAAGTGCACCCCCCTCATTCACACCTTTGGAAATTGAGATCGGTTTTCTCTCTGTGCCTTCCAGATTCAGCAACTTCCTCTCTCTTTCAGACTCCTCGTTTCTCAGGCGGTTCAAAATCTCCTCCAGTGTTCTGACGATGTCGGCAAATGAAGGACGCAACTTTGGGTCCATCTGCGAATGTATGCAAAAGCCAAATAAAACAAGTAGCCTCCTCCAAGCCATCCTGCCTATGAGATGTGTAGACGAAGGGACAATTTTCAGGAATTTAGGAAATTCAGATTATTTTGGGGTTGGGGACTTGTTTTAGGAAGTGCAATACAAGTCCATGCCCAGTGCAAACTACACAAGAATAAGTGGGGGTGGGGGAAAACCCAGCACGTATTCATCAAAGCCTCTGTCCATTTGTAAATCTCAGCTTAGTTGTACTGAAGATTTCATGATTAACTGAGAGGTCTCAGGTTTCTTATGTAGCAGACACAGTCTGCAGCGTAATTAAACTACCTAAGGGGGAGTGCTGTGTTTTTATTTGTATTGGGGATATCATAGTGCAAGAATCTCATTTCTGGACCCCAGTAACTGCCAAATAATTACGAGTCCATCTGGAGTGCCTGGACCAGTACAAATGCTAACAGAGCTGTCTGTTCATGTCATTATTTAAGAAGGTTTTACATTTTTCCTTGACCGACCAGTGCCTGTTATGGAAAGCTCCCCAGGCAGCCTAGCTGATCAGACAAGAATCTGACACCTTGAAATATTATTGACTTCCACTTTGCACTTGTTCATTTCCACCTAATACCAAGAGTTTTGGTCCTGAATCTCTACTACAGAATTCCTGCAGCAGACAAGAAGCGAGACTGTACACGTGTAGATAAAGTCAATGCACTGTGAAAAGCATCTGATAGTACCACCAATGAGCCAACAAAAATCTGTTGCCTAGTAGAAACAGGTCTCTAGATAAAGGTTAAACCAAACTACATGGGAAACCATGGTGACCCTTTCAAGTGGCCACTACGAATGAGGGGGAGGAGAGTTACCTACTAGGTGATGGGCCTTCACGCAGGTTTTGTGTTAAGCTGCTCTATGTAAAAAGGTTTAATTCTGCAGATAAAAATCAAATACCGAGCTAGACTCACAAGGCAGACCATCAGCTAGAGGCAAGCAAAGCAATTCCTTACTCCAAGGTCAAAGTCCTTATAGTACAGAAAGCCTCCAGCACAGGGGTGGCCAACCCATTAAATGAAGAGCACCGAAAAAGCAGCAGAAAAAATGCAAAGAGCCGCACCAGAATTGTTGGGGGGGGGGGGGGGAAGGGGGGGGGGAGAAAAAGAGAAAAGGACGCTCTGCCCCCTTTAAAAACCGTGGGTTAGGCTTTTTGGCCACATCAGCCTCCCATTGGCTGCCACCATCTTGCTGCGGCCATTTCGCTGCGCTGGTGAGCACAGGGAGCCAGGGGCCGTTTGTAGGGGCGCATGGGGCGGCTTCGCAAGCTGCAAAAAGGGGGGGGGCACCTGGCTTTGGGGCAGCTTCGCGAGCTGCACTTTCAGGGCTGCGTGAGCCACAGGTTGGCCACCCCGCTCCAGCAGATCCCCTTCCTCCACAACACAATGCTCAGAAGGCAGCAGGGCTTTGTAAAAGGCTTTGAAGGGCTGCCCCGAAACTGCCCTGCAGATCCTAGGAGATAGAAGAGACTCAGGAGAATGAAAATCACTGGCCATGGATGCACCATAAGGCTGAAAATCCATTATGGCTGCTTAAAACAGCACCAGAGGGCAGCCAGGTATTTCTGACAGGCTAAGATCTGGGTGACAAAGCCAGCATAGCCAGCTCTGTGCTTTGGCAAGCCTTACCCATGTAACGGATCCTAGGGAGCACTGCAAGCAGTGAGAAATTAGAACAGCTCTTAGGCTAGGGTCTGAGAGGGGTAGAGGGAACAGAAAGGAAGCTTCCAAGAGACACCTCTGCCTCTTCCCTCAGCTGCTCCAAGTTCTGCTCTGGAGCAACTGAGGATTAGGTGTCCAGTTTTCGCCCGGACTGTCCATTATTCAGGTCCCCCATCCAGTAAAAAAACCCAAAACCATAAAATACCGGACATGTGAAATGTCCAGTATTTCCTGTTTCCCTCGGGTGGATGCCCAGCGGGGATAATTTTCCCATGCCACGTCTGGCGGGGGAGTGAGGAGCACGGGGCCATTTAAAGGCACTGCACCCTTTTTTTGGGCTCAACAACTTTGGGTCACCCCCTTTTTCTCCCCCCCCCAACAGAATTTTTCCCAGTGTTTCTTTGGAGGGGGGACAAGTGGGGATATTTTTTGTAAAACCATCTGGCAACCCTCTTGAGGATTCAGCCATCGAGACTGCTGCTCTCACAACCCACCCTGTATACCCACGGAACTTTCTGCACGTGGAACACGGTTTTGCTTGTACGCTTGTGTGATTTATAGCTGCAGCAGGGACGTTTATCTTGGATTTCCTGGTTTGGCCATGTTTAAAACTCAACCATAATGGTGAATTACAGCAGTTTTTTAATTCCCTGAACTTGGATTTGTTTTCACTGCTCTCTTTGTGGCTTTAAATGGTGTCACTTGCTGCAGGAAACACCATGTCCCTGCATATTTATGGTGCAGCTAATTATGCTGAGCCACACAGTTTCCATTACTGTTTGCTGACTTGGGAAATAATAAGAACATGACACAGGACTGCCTCTAGCTGCAGTGCAGACCTCGAGGTAGAGCTCACACCAACAAGATCACTCACTAGCAATGCACAAAGTGTGTGTAAAGATACAAGGAAACCTGATCTGGGTTCCTGCAGTGCAGACCTCGAGGTAGAGCTCACACCAACAAGATCACTCACTAGCAATGCACAAAGTGTGCGTAAAGATACAAGGAAACCTTATCTGGGTTCCCTTTCACCAAGTATATTTGCTGAATGAATTACAACATGATTACAGGGAAAGGAATTTTGTTAATGGTTAAATCCATGGCCCAATAGTTCCAATGTACCTTCCGGGGCTGCACTAGGTCCACAGTCCCATTCAGGGAAGGAGCATTTAACTGGGGAGTGCATTTGGTGCTAGCCACCATGTAACAATTCTCCCTCTGCAAATACAGCTAGTTCTCACACAAGAGAAAGTAACCGTCACTTCTCAGAGTAAAGCGTCGCTCACCACGAATTTCATCAGAGTGCAGGAAACGTGCCTTTAATCATGCCCATGGTCTAAGTGGCTAAGCCCAACACTGGCTCTAATAAAAGGACTTAGCCTCACCAGACGGCGCACTCAACTGTCCAAAGCAATAAACACTAATTGATCCTTGCAACACCTTGATGAAGTGTTCTCATCACTGAATTAATGGGGAACCCAAGGCAGGGAGGCGCAGGGACCTGCCTGTCGTCACAGGGTAAAGCATCACTAGCAGCAGTGAGAACAGAATCTAGGGGAGCCCAACTCCCTTCCCCCGTCAATTCCTTTAGACCAGGCTGCTTTTGGCTCTGGCACTAACTTGTTCTGTGTCTTAACTGCTTGCTCAAGGCAGTGCTGCTCAAGTGGCCTCTATGTTTGGATGTGCAGCTTGATGCTGTTGGGAGCTGATTATCAAAGCCGCAGAGGGCCCACATCGTCAATGGAAATCATTAGGAGTACCCCCCATTTCCAACTCAATTCATGCAGGAGAACAGAGCCTCAGAATCATTCCTAAAATCTATGGTAAGCTGGCACAAATGAGAGCGCCACAAGGGGAGGCTACTGACCTTGCACAGTAAGCAGCTGGAATTTGAGATGTGTGCACCCACTAGCGTCTGTGCACTCTGGATCAGAGATATTCATCAGCAGAGTTGGCAGGTCTATGCCTGCACCCTAGTGCGCTGGTACCGGAGTATGTAAAGAAGGGCTGGTACCGGGAGTATGTAAAGAAGGGCCAGGCCTGCTGCCACTAGTTCCTTCTCCACCATGAAAATCCAGCGACAGACTTCGAGGCAGAGGTGTGTGGGCCAGCACATTCAAAGTGCTCCAGTGACTGTCCCAAGTCACCTCTTCTCGGAGTAGTGTCCCTACGGGTGGGTGGCTCCGTATCAGGAGATTCCTGAGCAGTCTCTCACTTACAGAGGGGGGTGCCAAGGAGATGGATTCAGTAGGGACTGGAGAAGAGTGTCCCTGAAAGCTGCATCGGCACTGGAAGCAGGCATGAAAGCCCAGTGCTGGGAAACCCGTGCACCAGATACCAGATGGCTGGCCTGCAGAGGTCTCAGAGATGTTTTCAGTAGGGCAACAAGTGTGGACTGAGGCTTCATAACAGATTAAGAGGCATCCTGCAAGCCAGTCAGATGGCCTTTGGGTGGAAACCGTCTATCCTTTCATTCCTTCTGCAACCAAGATGAAATGCCTCGGTGACTAAGGCCTCATCTTGTCTAGGCAAAAGGCAATAGCTCTGGTTTTGTTCTGTGTATGGAGGTTTGGCATAAAAACGCTCGTGTGTGGAATTCCAAAGGATTTTTAGGTAGGAAGTGAGGGTCTGGGCAAAGTGTCACCTTCTCACGAAAACACAATGTCCAGCGGGGCAGCCATTAGGGCTCCAAGCTGCCTTCTCTCCTGGCCGAGGTGATGGCTATGAAGAGTGAAGTTTTAAGGGGCAAACAGAAGACAGAACAGGTTCCTCCCCACCCCAGGTTCAAATGAGGGTTTCATCAGTGCACTGAGGACTCAGTTGAGGTCTTTGCTCCTTACTAGGACAGATTAGGTTAAAGAGGCCTTTGTTAAACCTTGTAATGATCGGCCGGGGGGGGAGGGGTAAAGACTGAAAACCCCTGGAGGGAAAAGGGGGTGAAAAGCTGTGATGGCCGCGAGGTGACTCTTAATGTAGCTCAGCAATTAACCTTGGATTTTAAATCCTGCACATAATGGACATCGTGTGTCAGGAGCTCGGCAGAGATCCGAAATCATGGCTGCATCAAGTTTGGAAGCACTCACGCTTCTGGAGGTAAGTTTTCTAGCTTTAAGCAGCACTGTCTGTGGCTCTGGCGAGCAGCATGTTCGATAGCAGAGAGTCAGCTAACAACCATGCCCTGAGGTGGGGCGTGTCCTGACTCCCAGTCAAGGAGGTTTGGTCTCAGGGGAAGATGGAGAAGGGATTACAACACACAGACATGAACCAGCTCTGGGAACCCCACCTGTCTCCACCAGGACAGTGCAAAGAGGATGGACACTCATTTTTCTGGTTTCATTGGTTCATGAGCTCGAGCAGGAAAGGTGCGAGAAGGTCAGTACACAGCAGTGTCAGGCCAAGAGACAAATAGAGCATCTATCAAGTTATGGCCACGCACTCCCCTCGCCTGCACTTTGCGCTGGATGGTGTGTCTCAAAGATCTCTGTCCGGATGACCCAGGCAAGACACCTCTCCCAGGCTGCTCTGGTCAGTAAGGAAATCCACCATTGTGCGTTGTGCTCCTGATAGATAAACTGCTGAGATCCTCTGTGTGGTGCACCAGGCACCAGATCCACTGGGGTCTCTCCTCCAATCCAGGGGTGCTCCGTTGTCCAGCCACATTCGGAAGAGGCGGCGCCTGATGCGGGGTGGGAAGCTCTGGCAAGTGCAATGAACCGCTCTGAGTGCTAAGATGAGGATGTGACCAACTGCCTTCTGAGGGCCCATTGCTTGGGGAAGTTTTGGGCGGGTGCCAGAGGTGAGAGGTGCCAGTACGGCGCACCGCTAAGAAAACAGCAGAAGCGGCTTTTTGTCTACACAGCTGACATTAAGTGGCTCCAGCACTGGACGAGAGCTCTCCCAGCCCTAATAAAACCACCTCTGCACGGGAAATGGCTCCCAGTGCCACCCCTCCCAGCCCAATCCAGGCCAAGGAGAGCTGCACTAGCAGCTGTGGGAAGCCATGGCAAGGAGCCCAAACAGCCCTCGTCCCCTGTTCTCGCCCGAGCCCCCCTTCAGGGCTGGTGGAGAGACCTAGGCTCCTCACAGCTGCCAGAGCAGCTCCCCCGACCCAGCTCTTGCGGGGGGCAGCCTGGAATCAGCACCCGATTACTGTGGTAACCACAGAATGTCAGTCAGGTACACTGAGCGAGGCCCGGAAGGACACCCTGAAAGCTAGGGAGCTGGGCATGCAAGGACAGGAGCAGACTAAGCCGCTGGGTGGGATACAGCTCACTGACACACAGGAGGCACAGTAGTGCCTTTGTAACCTGAGCAGGACACGAGTCCGTCCCAGATGTAGAAGTAGCCTGAGTGTCTACTGCTGGGGAGGGAACACAGTTTAGCAGGTTTTGAAGCTTGGGGTCTTGGCATAACCCGCATTCCAGGCTGCAGTTCAAGGCCCGAGGGGAGAAAAAAGCCCAGGTCAGGCAAGTGAAGAGGGGAAAGGGAACACATCCCTCTCAAAAGCACAAACTGTGCTAAATAACAGAACTCAGAGAAAATACCGAAGGAAGGAAAAGATGAACTGAGAGCAGTAGCAAGCTGCATAACTAGCTAAGGACACCGCAGCGCTCCATCTCATGCTGCAAGTGGTTGAGCAGAACTGGAATTGCAGCAGGTCCATCCCCTCCCTGTTTCCCCTCAGACCGGACCTCAACGATGTCTGGAGCGCAGGCCTGGACCAGCGGATATTGCTGGCAAGGTCTCCAAGCAGGAGTGTACATGCATGCACACCTGGACATGGAACACTCGTTGGGACGTTAGAGAAGCATTAAAGGTCACTTTTGAAAATCTGGCCCTTCATCTCTGTGCTTAATTTTTCTAGCTGTAAAAACCGGACAGTGGAACGTAAACATCGGTCAATGTATCTGAAGTGCTTTGGAAACGTGTAGTGGCACCTCGCAGCTAGTGTTGTTACAGCAGCTGGCTGAAAGCTTGGTGCACAGTGCTCCTCTCCCCACCATCCTCCTAAATTAATTCAGTTAGGGTACGTCTCCACTGCTTGGCTATTTCAGGATACCGGAATATTTTTCGAAATAATGGACGAGCTTATGTCGGTATCCCTGTAACCTTTGTTCCATGAGTGTTAAGGTACATCTTGTAAATTCACCGAATTTCAAAATAAGCTATTTCAAAATAGAATCGAAATAAGATATGCAAATTGCACAGCACAAATTGCACATCTTATTTTGAGTTTAGGGTGCTGTGTAGACGCACCCGTAGAGAGCTGCTCTCATCAGGGTTTTGTCATCTGTTCTCTTCCCACCATAGGCCAGAAAGAAACATGAGGCGATTTCAGTGCAGCCTCACTGCTTTTTTCCTGCCTTCTTTAGGGAAAGACATCAGAGAATTAATTGCTAATAAATCCATGTGTCCTATGAACTATGGTGGCTGGATTTTAAGGGGTTCGTTACCCTAGAAACGCTAGTAAAGCACAAGTGGTTTTGACCATGTGGGCAGTCGACTAGGGACTGCTCAGCATGCCAGCTCTACAGGCTCAGGAAGCTGGGTGAACACAAAACTGTAGTTTGTTTAAAAAACAAAACAAAACCAGTTCTGGATTTTGAAGGACACCAGTTCTGCTCTTCCTCTTTGAGCAGGGTACTTACATTACAGCAGTTGAAGGTCAGCTGGAGGAAGTCAGGTGGACAATCTCCCACCATGTGCTGAAAGGCATCATAATCTAATCCAAAATTCTGCAGAAACAGAAAGAACAAAGAGTGGTCCTGATGTATATTTCCCCTCTATCTGACCCAATCATCTTCATTTCACAAAACTGTAGTTTTGTGAACTACAGTTATTAGAAATAACCATTAATACCACCCCTGTGAGCAGACACAGAGAAAGGAGCATTGGTGAGAAAACCTCATGTATTGCAATGGGTAGATTAAATTTCCCCTGGGAATTATCTGGTAGAAGAAGCTTTCAGGAGAATAATTTGACTTCTAAGCCATTATTTTTAAGAACATAAGAATGGCCACACTGGGTCAGACCAAAGGTCCATCTAGCCCAGTATCCTGTCTGCCGACAGTGACCAATGCCAGATGCCCCAGAGGAAGTGAATAGAAACAGGTAATCATCAAGCGATCCCTCTCCTGTCATCCATTTCCAGCCTCTGACAGACAGGCTAGGGACACCATTGCTACTCATCCTGGCTAATAAGTATTGATGGACCCAACCTCCATGAGTTTATCTTCATGAACAAAGTTATAATTCCCCTCTAGTATGCAATTTCTGCACAATTTGAATGTGTAACTGAATAGCTCTAAACTAAAGCAATAAAGCAAGAAAGGATTATGTGGAGACCCACGTGTGACCGACTGTGCCTGTACGATCACCACTTTTGTAAGACTATGATAAATTTTGTACAAAATATGCCTTATAAAGTACCATTTAAAAACTTATAACCTACTGAACATTATTTTTCTAGTAAAATTTTGTCTAGCAGCATTGTATGAAAATTGTAAGATTTTACTGAATATCATTGCTGCAACATGTTCCAAGGTTAGAAAAGCAGCTCAAACCAATTCCTCAAACAAAAAAGCTGATCAGCACCTCAGCCAGGTGCCAGCATAATTAAACAGACAATTACCTGGGAAAATGGCAATTCTATGGCAAGGAGATGGACGTGAACAAGAAATTTACATTTTGCCATGAAACAGCTGGGGGCTCCTGTGTGACAGACTATCTGTTGCCTGTACCTCAGCTGGAGGTAATTCTCAAAGAGGAGAGAAAAGTATAATACAGGACACTCAACATGTCACCTTTCTCCTGCATTTCTCTTTCTTCGTGGAAACAATAATGCTCGAAGAAACTGAACAGGTTGAAGGTCCTGGCTAGGAGACTTTCAGCCAGCAAAGACTCATGAGGTAAGAAAAGCCTTTGCTTTGAATATATTTAACTTGCTAAATTAGGTGTTAGTTTGCATTTCTTTGTAGCCAAATCTGAATTTTATGCCTCATTTTAATAATTTAAAATCTTTCTGTAGTTAGTAAATTTGTCTTGTTTTATCCAAACCACTGTCTGTCTCTTTGAAGTATTTGGGAACCTCCTTTTGGGATAACACGATTTGTGCACATCATCTTCTATTGTTGAAAGAACAGACTTTCTATGAGCTTGTATTGCACAGAGGAAAGAGCTGGGCAGTACACAGCACACACATTTTTGGGGACAAGTCTGGGACTAGGAATTCACTGGTGTTGCCCTGCAATGTAACTCATGAGTGGTTAGACAGACCACTCAGACTACTCATCTGGGAGGAATTTTGCACACAAGGGGCTGAGAGAGAGCAGGAGCAGAAGCGCTTGTTCTCACAATGAAGCCGTGTAAAAGACGCTCCAGCCTGGAGATCTGAGGATACACAGATGTCATCTGTCCAGCTTGCACGCTAGGGAATGTCACGCCATGTTTCATTTGTGACTGGTTGAATGGTTTCAATCAATACTAAAAATGTGACTTAACAGATCCCTCAACATCCAATGAAAACTCCAGGGATTCAGAAGAAAGCCCTCTGACAGTGATCTGAGCACTTGTTCCTAACCAATCGGTCTCTCTTACTGCAGGGAAAAGACGACAGGAGGGAAGCGGAGAGAGCGAGAATGAAAGTTGTGGGCACAGGATGGAGAAGAGGAAATAAACTGAAAGGTAAGAAAGAGAAAAAACCCAGCCACAACAGGGGCAATTAAGACAATAGGACATGGAGCCTGGAGATGAGAACAAAAAGGTAGGAAAGTGAAGAGAAAACTAACAGACAAATGAAAGAAAGTTAAGAAAAGAACAGGAAGTGTCTACAGACTGGGAAAGAATAGGAAGCGTCTGGCTGGGGGACACCGTGCAGACAGAGTGAATAAGGGAAAGAAAACTGCCAAAACCTGAAAGCTAATCAGGGAAGAGAATTCACCATGTTTAAAATGTTTTGAATCATGTCTATGGGTTTAAAGTTAAGATTATTGGCTTCGTGTAGTTCCAGTGAGGCAATATTTAAAATTAAACACAGTACTTTTCAGAGTTGGCCCTCCCTCTGACAGCTTTGCAGTGTATTTTTTATACAAGGTGATTTTATGGCACATGGAGAGAGAACGGTGCTGTCTGTAGACGAATACAAAGGGATTTTTCATATGCAATAGTCATGTGGTTCTGCAAGCTCTATCATGTATAAGTACAATGTTTGCCCATCCATTTATTCAAACCGTGTAAATCAATTACATATTTAGTCTGTGAGGAAACAGGAAACTTTGTATTTTCATCACAGCCAACTGACAAAATGGTCAACTTTGCAATGTTTTGCACTGGAACTACTTGTAAAATCATCAGGTCCCTTAAAAACACTCCCACAAGGTCTCCAGTTCTGAAGGGAGACTAAAGAAAGGGAAAACCTGTACTTCACAGCAACTTAAGTTCTGGGCAGTGGTAAATTTTTTGAACTAGAGAAGTGGGAGGGTTAGTCACAACTGTCCAAAGGTGACTAAGAACTACCCAACATACAGAGCCTGATCCAAAGCCAAATAATATCAATGGGAGCATTTGCACCGACTCCAAAGAATTCTGGATCAGGTTCATAGTGCTTAAAGACAGATAAAGCTAAAATAGGGATTGGGTCAAATTGTGATCCACAGCCTCGTTAATAAAACAGGAGCGTCCCACAGAGAATGCTGGTCCCAGCATGCAGCATTCCAACGTGATCCAGGATGGAGTGCTGTTTGCTGCAACTGGCATCCTCTTCAATCTGCCCCTCTGTATTACACAGGAAGGTGGCTGCCATCTGTCCCATGTTATGCCAATTAGGTGCAGCTCTTAGGCTTCTGGCTAGTTTCCAATGCAGTCTTCAGTTGGCGGAAGATTGAGTAACCCTGTGCTAAAAATGTGGTCTCAGTGCCATTCTTTTGCAAGCAGCTCTGCCAAAGGACAGATGATTTGTTAGAGGCCCCTGAACAGTAACAGCCATTCATCATGTCTTGGGAAGCAACGTGGCAATTATTAATGACCATTCCCCACCTCCCACAGCCCTTACACATGCTCCCCACTTACCTCTGTGCGGGGGAGATAGTCCGGATCTGCCTGTATCCTGGCTATAATCTCACAGAGAATTATACCGTAGGAGAACACATCCGCCTGAGAAGGGAAAATAACCACATAGCTCATTATGGACACACAGCTTTCTTATCTGCCAATAGGTTTCTCCTGACCACAGGGTGTTTTTCAAAGGCTGTCCAGAGCAGCCAGCCACCAGCAGAGCCTCACGATTGATAACGGACAGGAATATTTCCTGCATTTTCGTGTTGTGGAAACATGCTCATAGTGCCGCTATTGCATCATGGCCAATAACAAAATTCCTTCACTGGAGTGTAAAATGTTACTTCAGTCACTGCTGCTCTGGCAGCGTCTAGACAAATGAAACCCTGCTCTCCTTTCACAGTGCACTGTTCTGTCACAAGACAGGTTCATTTATCACTTGCTCGCAGGGAGGCCAAGTTTCACAGATTCTTGCCAGCTGCTGTTTGCTCAAATTCTAAAACTTGAGCAACCATGGAAGCCAGGTCTACAGAGCAGTAGTAAGGGGCCACCCCATCTAGGATCAGCACGCACATGCCCCTGCCCAGATTACACTACACATTTACGTTGCTCAGGGGTGTGAAAAAGCCACACCCCTGAGTGCTGCCATTAAGCTGGCCTAACCCCCAGTGTAGGCAGTGCTATGTCAACAGGAGGGCTTCTGCTCTCAACTTCATTACCACCTCTCAGCAGCTGCTGACGGGAGCAGGTCTTCTGTTTGCATGGGTAGTGCCTTCACTCAGCACTCTAACTTACAATGGCTTCCCCGTTAGCGCTTTTTGCCCCAAAGAGATCAGGTAAAGTGGCCTTCTTAGGCTATGCCTACGCTTCTGCATACACCGGCAAAACTCACGTAGTTCAGGGTTTGAATATTCCACACCCCGTGTGACATAAGCAACACCGATACAAGCATTCATGCGCTTCTCCCACCAACATAACCTTAGCGAGTGGCTGGCAGCTTTTTTCTTTTATCAATGACAGCATCTGGTGACCATGTGTCTTCACCAGATGCACTACAGCGCCGCAGCTGTATCAGTTCAGGTGTGCTGATACAGCCATGTAGACACGTGGCCCACATTAGAAACAATGCAGCCAAATACCAGTTAAAGAACCGGAAGTTTGACAGTACTTTGATGTGCTAATATCTGTGCCGCTGCTTCAGTTCTCAAACTGGGAGAAGGTGGGAGGACACAAGGCCCAGTGGTGTTGAACGCTGGTCGGGCGTGGACTTTACCACAGAGTGGTGCTCCGGGGAGGGAAAACAGCTAACATGAGTCTCTGCAATGCCAAGTGGATAAAGCTGCACTAAGCAAAACTTGACTGAAAATATTGTTTTCTAGACCTCAGCCACTTCTTCTCCACTGCTCTCCTTTGACAGAGCCATTTCCCAATGTTTCAAAACAAGGGAACTTACAAACATTTTTCTTATTCGTTTTCTACCTTAAAAGGTGGATCTTTTATTTATCAATTCAAAATCAAATTGCATAAGTCCACAAGGACCACTTAATTCTAGGTAGGTTCCTACTGAGCTGTTGTCAGAATTGACACCTTGCTTTAAGCGTAGAAAACTTTCTTTTACCAAACTCTGCTAAGGAGAAGTGTAGGAAGTTACTGTGGCAGGATAACTGTACAGTTCTTGTTGTTTCCAAACCTCCAAAAATTGCACTGAAAAGAAACAGCTGCTAACGACACTCCATTTAAACAAACTCACCTTTTCATTGTAAGGCTCATCTCGGAGAACTTCAGGTGCCATCCAGAAGGGTGACCCTACCACTGGAAGCTTCTCACTTTTCACATTCAAGGTGGAGGAGTGACGAAGGGGGAGACAGAGAGAATGTTCAGCAAATTCAAGGTTAAAATATTTAATGAGAAGCTTTCAGCATAGAAAAAATAGTGTGAGTGGTTCCCATAGCATTCATGTTGGATTCTGCTCTCTGGCACACAGAAAGGACCTGAGAATTCAGAGATAATTTCTGAAATAGCAGATAGCTTTTATTTATTTCATTTTCCGTAAACTCAGACTCTATACCGGAAGTCTTTGGATGCGCTCAACAGCCAAGCTGTTAGAGTAGGTCTTCTGACCTCTGCTGGAGCTCACAGAAACCTTTATTTTCAAGTACATCGTCAAGGAGAGAAAGACTTTTTTCTTGTCCTGTTGCATGATTGGAGGGCTCTCTGGGAGCAGTTCTGAAAGATATTCCACCTGGTAAATCTTATCTCTGACAATATGTTGACTGTCAAGATTTAGGAAGATTCTGCTCACCAGTCAGAAAGAAGTCAGTCTGGTCTGAGGCCCACACAATAAATAAGAGCAAAATCCTTAAAATCCTTGCAAATTATTGTAAAAATGTCAAAAACCTCACAAAGTACAGTTATATGGCAAATCCCCCCACTGAGCAAAAGCTAGGAGGAGGAGTCAATAGAGGTCATTTTAATTTGTATTGCTCTGATTTACAATACTTCCATGCAGATGGAAACTGCAGTCTTGTCCATCAATGAACACAAACAGCAGCAGGACAAGCTTGCTGTAACACTGATTGTGACGAACCACTTCTAAAAACTGAGCCGTGGAGGCAAGTGAGATCTATATTCTGTGGCACAGCCTCTGGAGTCTTAAGGCAGAGTTTGAATTAAAAATGAATATTGAAATCCACCCAGTAACTTCTGTGTTAATTATTTTGATACCAAGTTACACGTCACATTTATTTCAGGCTATTCCTACATTCTTGGTTTCCAGTGCATCTCAAAAAAATGTGTGCTGACAGTACATCACTGCACCACCAACTTGATAAGGGCAAGAGAAGCTTGAAGTCTGATGATTTGGTAATAGTCTGCTCAGACTTTTAGCACCTGAAGGAATTGGAGGTAGTGTGGGATTGGGGAAAAAAACAGAGGATGTTCCCACTGAATTTATCAACAGTAGGAAAAAAAAATGAACAGCCTTGACATTTAAACTGCTGTTTTTAATATTCCGAGTCAGCACCTGATTGAGATAATGCGGAGCTTCACAATTCCCTGAGCTATTGTTTTAGATTGTTTGTAGCCTCAGTAAGACAGTACTTGTTCATGTTCATGACGTTTTTCATATAGCCATATAGGCTAGAAGCTATCAATTAAAATTTAGATTCTGAGGCATAATTTTTTGGCAAATTCCATGGCCCCAGAATCCTAGGAGACACGGGACTACAGATAGGGCAATAGCTCAATCAAATCCTTGGCCACTACACCAGATGCGTATAAAAACAGGCAAGTTGCTAACTGTGATGGTGTTTTGTGAGATTCAGTCCCTTGTTCATTCCTCAAATGCATTGAGATTATCTCATTCCACAACAGGCCAACCCACTATCAGATGGAAATGCTTCTTGGTTACAACCCTGAATTGCAACTACTAGTCCAAGATGAAAAGAGACTCATGTTGTAATGTTTTTGAACACTGATTGTAAGTCTAAGAAGCAGCTGATTAAAACAGCTGGACTCACTGAAGAGAGCACTCAGACAAATCACCCAGATTCAGAATGATGGACAGTTCTTTACAAAAAATCCATATAAAAATTCAACACTTACTTTGGATTCCTATTGAAATGTCTGGGCAAGCTCTCTTATTGGAACATTGAAAGAAAAAGTGCCATTATCAAAGCCGTGTACTGAATTAAGAGCTTAGAGTGGTTATCCATCTCTATTTAGCTTGTAGCTGCAGAATGAAATCAGCAGAAAACATAACAATTCTGTGCCCTCGGGCATTCAGCTCCTTAGATCATAGTCATCTTTAGGCAGCACAGTCTTACTCTTGAACGTAATTAGTACTGAAGAATCCACATACCTGTAATCAGGGATTTTCTCAGCTAAACCAAAGTCTCCCACCACTGCGGAGTAACCGTTTTCATCGTGCCGTATTAAACAATTCTAAATGTAAAGAGAAAGGAGCAAAGTTTAACACTGTCTGGATTTAAATGCCACATTGTTAACAAAATATAGGGCTGATTGCATCATTTGTATCATTGACTGGCAAATGCCTGACTTTGGTGTATAGTTGGGCACAAACAAAAAAAGTCTTTCATAAATGAGTCTCTCTAAAATAAGCTTTTAAAATCTTGCTGCAAATTTGAAAACAATCTCCTCAAATTTGCTGAGGCAACAGACATCCAGGGGCAGCAAGTATCTAGCCTTCAGCAAGAGCTAATACAATTTCGTTCCTATACGGGTAAAATCTGAAATAAACACAAACCCCCTTGCAATTCTCTACAGCGTGTGCCAGGACTGTAACACAAACACTGATTAGTACAGTTTAAAGTACATGAGGAAAAGCATGATCTTTAAATATTTTCATGGTTAATTTTGCTAAATTAACCATTTACAACACTGTATTTTAAAAGTACTGGTTGATTTACACTAAAAGTTTCCTGATGAAAATTAGATACAGAAAACTGAATGTGCTAACTCTCAAATAAAGTCAAATACATAGTCCCATTGCACATTTAAGCAATGTAGTTGGTTGGAAATAACTAATCAGAGACTTAGCATCTTTTCCTTCCTAAAATCCCCATTGAGCAAAACATTTAAGCATCTAGGTATGCTCTATTTGGTGCTTGGTCCTGCCGTGAGGGCAGGGGACTGGACTAGTCGATCTCTTGAGGTCCCTTCCAGTTCTCGTATTCTGTGATTCTATTGTGCTTAGTACGAATATTAGCATATAGCCATTTAAACAATTAACCCATAAGCCTAATCCAAATGACTACACACAACTTTCCCACCCCTTGCTGTCTCTGTATCAGAGACAGCAAGTCGTAGGATTGGCAGGTGTGTGGTATTTGTGGCTTCTGTCTAGTAAAAACATCCCCAAAACCCCAGAAAATACTGGACATATAAAACTATAGGGTTTTTTTGCTCAGCCAATTTTTTCCCCCGCCATGTTTGGTATTTTTTGTGAAACTATCTGGCAACCCTTGCAAGTTGGGGTGGGGGGGAAGGGAGGGTAGCAGGAGCCAGTGCTTGGGGGAAGCCAGCTTAAAAGCTGTCCTCCCCCCAGCACCACGGAGCCACTTGTTCCACCCACCCTCGCTCTGCTGCCACTATCAGAGGCTGTAGTGCAGGAAGGGGGCAGGATGCCAGCGCAGCCTCCGTCTGTGGAGCACTCAGGCCCCTTGCTGACAGGGACTGATGTTGCCCCATGCTGCTGCCTCTGATACAGAGGCAGCAGCGCAGAGTGGCAGGTGACTCCCTGGGAGTGGAGCCAGGAGCTCACTGGCTGCTGTGGAGAGTATTTTAGTAACCGTGTAACCACTAAAAATGGTTGTAACTACACCATACTAAAATACACAGTATCTAGCATCCCTAGTGCTTAGCTAATGCAGGACCTGTAGCATCGCAGCACAGGCAGTGTTTTGGGGGAGAAAATGAATGCAAGAATCAGCAAGGTATCTTCCTCATTCTTCAAAGAAAGAATTTGCAACTGATTTCTGTTTTTTCCTGTTTCTCTGACCTCGTTTTGCCTTTCTCCCTGGAGAAAAGTGTAGTCCACTTCTGCATTCCTGGTTTGGTCCCACCCACAGAAAGATACACTGGGCAGCAATAACTAGCAATGCCTCTGCAGACTTCCCCAGCGTGGCACCTTGCAGTATCAGCTAGTATCAGGAAACTCACTTTGCTAACTTTATAGTGCTTGGATGCACAAAAAACTTGTCACCACCCCCCATCATATTAGCTTGTCTGAGGGAATAACTGATGTGCATGTGGGTATCTGTGGTACATTTCTACAGATATGGATACAAATTTTGTATGTAGAATCCTGCAAATTTGTGACTGTCCACTTTATATACGCAAATATCTGCAGACACGGATAGTTTTGTACCACTTTTGTATCTGCACAAGGCTCTAGTGATTCCCTGGTCTGAAAGATTGAGTCCAGGTCACCACTGATTACATAGTCAGAGCTGGCCCTAGCCCAGTCCATAAAGTAAATACATTTCTCCTCCTTCCGATTAAAAGATTAAATATGTTGCTCTCATGAACATGCAGTGAAAATGCTGAACTGTGCGCCTTACATTCCTAGTTCCAAAGTCCTAGTTGTTTAACATGACTAATCTATAATAAATAAAGTTTGCTTTGAGATTCATACATTTTTACAAGTGTAAGTGAACCACACTGACCCAAAGTGCACTACAGAGTCTCAGCTGTGGCCTTTGTTGTCACCTATCAAAGAACACATTCATTCAGCTAGCCTGCGTTTAAACATTTGTTCACTGTAAAATGCATTTAAACCCTAGAGGGATAAAATATTTCTCAACTTTTACTGTAAACATTCAAGCTGAGGTGGAATGTCATTGTTCTGAACAGAAATAGGCATGTGCTGACAGTTCAATTCCTTCCCAAGGTAGATGCAATGAAATGTTACGCTTGAATTGTATCAGATATTCAAAGATCAAATTTCAAAACGAATGTCAGGTTTTAAAAAATGGTATTCAAGACATTCCAACAAGGCTTCTAACCATTTCAATTATTCACAGTAAAGGAATTTTTAAAATTAGTTTTTACTCCTTGCCATCACTACCGATTGTTTTTCCTTGTTGCATTTCGCTATTTGGTCAGTGAGAAGGATTAATCTGTTTCACCTTCTTGCTTTCATGCAATAGCACAATGCTCCAAAATACAGTTTTCAAATACTGCAGGAGAACATGGAATCCCAACAAAAACGGTTTTCATTGGAATTAAAAATATATGGAAACATTCCTACTGAGTCTAGGTTTTGCAAAAACTTGCTTTTAAAACCAAAAAAGCCCTAAACCACAGGCCAGTGCCAACATAACAGGGCGCCTTTGTAAATTCCTCATTGCCCTGGTCACAACCAGTCCTTATACCAAAATATCTACCAACTCTCAGTTTAAGGAAGTTACTTAATGAAGAGGTACAGCATTTTTAATTAACCTCAAGTCCCAAGCGCAACAGTAAATGATTACCTATCAGCCACATGGGTCATACATAATCTGATACATGTAACACAGAACAGCCTGCAGGTGATGTTTGTTTACAGCTGTAAACCCACATTGATGTGGGACAAGCTACAAAACTTGCAGACTGGATCCTCAGATACAAAGGGCTTTTTGAGACAGGGGCCTTTTAAGAAGGGAAGCAAAGCAGGCACTGAGAGACACTAGCCGCACCTTTCAGCTCTGTGTTGGATAGTTTTGTGGGTGAACCCGTACATAAGACATTAGGAGTATTTTGAGGTCTCAGATTTTACAAACAAAACATTTATCATCAGCTGTGCTGCTACACTGCACAACTCGGTTAACTCTGAACTCTTAAATTTCCTTGCTTTTGGTGGAAGTCCAAGACCTTCTCTAGCTGGGAAAGCAGTGGTGGTAGAACCTAAGAGGTAGTTTTACACAGGACAGGTGTGACTACACTGCCCAAAAGGTGTGTTCTTAACTCAGGCTGAAATACCAGAGAAGCCAATGTAACCCAAGTTTTAACTTGGGCGAGCAACCCATGTTAAAGCACATGGGACTGCCAGGGTTGTACTCAAAGCACTTGACCACATTGAAAGCAGAGTTGCTATGTTTTCAATTGTTATTTTAACCCAAATTATCTCAGCTCAGGTTAGTCCACACTGTTTTTGGTTGTGTAGACATACCTAGGAATTTAATAGTGTACTCGATTAACTGATAAGCAAAAGCTTATAGGTTAATGCTCTAGACTCCACGCATTTTCCCCCAGCCCCTTGCCAGTAAACTTTTTAGCAGGCTGGCCCGCAGCTCAGCTCAGCCTAGCCTCCAGCTTGCACTGGGTCCGGGACCTACCCCTGCTGCAGCCCACTTCAGTTCTGGCTTGCGCCGGGTCCGGGAGCTCAGACCTTCCCACCCCCCCACCCCCCGCGCACTGGACAGAGGCTGCTGCCACTCTACGCTTAGGCAGCAGCGCAGGGTGGCAGACAGCTGGTCTGTGAGGGGAGCTGTTTTTTAAACTGGCTCCCCTCATGACCAGCTCCCGCCTGGCACCCCACGCTGCTGTCTCCGATACAGAGGCAGCAGCGTGGGGTGGCAAGAGGCTCCGTGGGATGGGGCCGGAGCACACTAGTTGCCAGCCCCACCCCCAGGGGCTATAGACTAGTCGACTAACTGATAAGAATTCATGAGGTTAACAGACTATTCAATTAACAGATATTTAACATCCCTAGACATACCTACAGTTCAACTCATGTGAACACACTTATTTCTGTACAAAACTGGCTTTTTTGGTGTTGCTTAAGTCAATTGGGGACAAGTGAAAATATGACATTCAGCCCACAATAAGAATGTTCATTTGGGGGTGGGCATAGTTTAATTGATTAATGAAACCTGTGCAAGTTTGGATATAGGCAAACCCTGAGTCTTCAAACTCCACCTGCAGTGAAAACCTGGACCTGCTGAAATCAGTGAGTACTTTGTTATTGATTTCCATGGAGCCAGGATTTCACCCCTGGAATTTAATGGCATCACAGAATACTAGGACTGGAAGGGACTTGAGAGGTCATCAAGTCCAGTCCCCTGCCCTCATGGCAGGACCAAATACTGTCTAGACCATCCCTGATAGACATTTATCTAACCTGCTCTTAAATAGCTCCAGAGATGGGGATTCCACAACCTCCCTGGGCAATTTATTCCAGTGTCTGACCACCCTGACAGTTAGGAACTTTTTCCTAATGTCCAACCTGAACCTCCCTTGCTGCAGTTTAAGCCCATTGCTTCTTGTTCTATCCTCAAAGGCCAAGATGAACAAGTTTTCTCCCTCCTCCTTATGACATCTTTTTAGATACCTGAAAACTGCTATCATGTCCCCCCTCAATCTTCTCTTTTCTAAACTAAACAAACCCAATTCCTTCAGCCTTCCCTCATAGCTCATGTCAAACAACTAAACAGTTTTCTGAAAAACCAGCATCCTCATTGATATGCTTCACTCTGCGCCTTCATACTTGGGGCCAGACTTCAGACAAGATGTTTCGAATAGTCTCAGCACCACTGAGTGCATCTTTATCCATCATCCTTCACTGGAACTGGTATGCTGCAGTGGCAGGCCGCACTGAGAGCAAGACAGTTAATGAGACCTTTGGTGCAATCATTTAAAAGGCTCCTGCAGGTCCCACAGTAAGACGCACGGAGTGATGAGCACTCTGAATGCAGTGCCTCTGCATGCACTCAACTTCCAAATTAATTTAAGATAAATACAAGATACAGGAACCAGAAGGAGGACGTCTGTAGGATGGGCCAGCAGTGGGAAAAATGACTAAGTTAAAACAGAGAAACCGTAGGAAAGGAAAGCGCACCCGCAGAGTGTGCTTACTCTAACAACTGAGCAAGCTGCGATTGCTCAGGAGTAGGCGAAGAAAAGCAATCACATCGGTGAGAAGAACTTTTATGCCAAGTTCCACTAATAAAACACAGAGTTCAAACCCCTTTCTAATAGAAAGGCTGACAGCAGAAATAGCCAGTGAAACAAATGCCAGGCAGCTTTACAATATGGCCTTTAAGAAAGCTCTTCCAGCCTACCACTCTTTGTGTCAGATGCAATGCAATAAAACAAATTCTCTATGCTTTCTTGTGGGACTTCTCCATCAAGAGAAACATTGTTTCTTTTGGTGATTTACACAACCCAACACCACCAGATTTAATTATTTTTTTTAATGGGGAGACTTCAGTCCTTGCTGAGACAGTCACTTCAATAAAAGAAAGGAACTCTGTACATCAAAAAGGGCTAACGTAGCTGTTTATGCGGAGACAGATGTGAGAGAATACAGAGGCTCCTTTGTACGTTACAGGAGGTTAATATCTGTTTTGCATAGCACAATCTTACTAGAGCAAATACAACATTCTATTTTCCATTTTTCATAAACATTTATGGAAAGAGATTCACAAACTTCAGAGTTAAAAGTAAGTGGTTTGGAGCAATCGTCTCCACCATTTTATTTTCACTCTGACATAGAATGAGTCAATTACATATAGAAAAATTCAGGAATGTTACTCATTCACAACCCTATGATGACTGCTACTTAGTTAAAAATATTTAGAAGCCAATTTGGATGTGTCAGCTGGTTTTGAAAAGTCATTCTGTCAGTATCAAACAATCAATGTTCACACTGAAGTGTAAAGTCCCAATAGACAATGTTTAAAATTACAGCATGTTTTCCAAAGGACAATTTCAACTGAGCCAAAAATTACATTTTGCATTTAAATAAGATTATACCAAAGCTACAATTATTAGAAATATTCACACTGAAAGACAACTCTGTGCATGTGAACCTTCCTCTGCAGTGTTGGGATCCAAATTAGGATCACATTCCCCCCCCCCCCCCCCCCCCCCTCTTGCTACCTCTATCAGAGGCAGCAAGGTGGGGGGAGGAAAGCAGGCGCTGGTGCTGGGGGGAGCCAGCTTAAAAGCTGGTCCTCCCCAACACTGGCTCCACAGTTCCGCCTGCCCTCCTTGCACAGGAGGGAGCAGGCGAGAGGGAGAGCTGCAGTGGTATAGATTTGGGTGAGGGAGTGGCTTGCAATAGCCATGCATGGAGATTAGCCCTGTGGGCTTTTCACGTGCCTATACTCTGCCTTGGCCTCTCTCATGTTCACACATTCCAGCCACGATCTGAAAACAGCTTGGGAGAGAGGAAGGGGGTTACTGCTGCTCTGATCTCCTAACTTCTGTGGGAGCTCAAGTTAAACTCTTGCCCTAAATCTGCCTCTCGCTCATACCTCTGCACACAGCCATGCAGAACCGAGTTCCCTACTCTGAATCTCCCTCCAGGAGATATGTGCTGTTCTCTGGCTTCTCCCACTCTGTACATGGAAGGGAGCATATATAATCCTGCATTTTAAATTTTAATTTAAAAAATTCCACAATTTCACTCCATTTTTGTGGGCTTACCAGGATTAATATACTGCCACACACCACCCTACTGCCAGAATAGTTCACACTCCTGCTATCAGACTCAATGGAGTGAACCACATGTAGTTATGTTGATTTCCGCACTATGAAAGGAATACGAATTTAAGGTTTGCCAAAAGGAAAACAAGGAAAATATCTGCAGGGGTATCCACCCATGCCAAATTCCTTCAGCATTATTGTAAGACAACCGCCTTATTAAAAGTAATTCTTGTGGGATCTTTTGCACAGAGTTCTTGCCCCAGTTGAGCATAGTAGAGAAAGGAAGAAGAAACTGCTTCATTGTAACTGACGTGTAATCTTATTAACAGCAGACTCCAGTGGATTTCTGGAAACCGCATTCCCTTATCCTCCTTGCCTGCTTGGGTGTTTGCAAACATTCTGAATCCCTTGTCTTTATCCTCATTTTAATGTATAGGGATCATCATGCCCAAATAAGAACACAGCGCTGGAGAGAGGAACAATTAAAAACAACATTAAAAATGTGCTCTCTCTCAACCCATGTGTACGCAACTTAAGCCATGTTATGGGGTTTCCATTCAGAGGCTAAAGCATGTCACATCTTTCCTGAGTGTGCAGGAACTCCACTCTTATTAGTATGGATGCCTATTCCTGGCATTGATCCAAAGCCACCTAAATACCACAGGATGTTAGCCATGCAGTAACCAAAAGGCTGATGTGTGTCTACTGCAGTTAGGCATTTTAACTGTACCATGAATAGGAGGAGTGCTGACTAGCACCCGGTGACTAAGGGGTTAACTCAGGTACCTAGCAAAGGTGTCGGGCCAGGGGGGCAGGGAGAGAGAATCAAGATAGAGGGTTGAAATTTGAATTGGATATAGGTTCCCTACCTGCTTTCTTTGTGTGGGAGAGTTACACCAGGAGTTGAGAGGCAGAATGGTTTAAACCCAGGCAGTACTACCATACTCCCACAGAATTCAGGGCATGGGAGCGGACTGAACAAAGAACATCAGAAGTGAGTACCAGGGAATGAGAGTCCAGTCACGTTCAGGGTAATTTTTCTTTATTTTGAGGTTTGGTTTGAACTGCTCTGTGTGAATCTCGGCCTCTCCTTCCCGTTGACTACCATCTAAGCATTGCACCAAGATTTTTCCTCTGGTTTTTAATTTGTTTTCCTTAGTTGTGCTGTACATCTAGCAACCAAGTCTGCTTTATCAAGTCTCTTATTTTGTAATAAAAATCACTTCTTTTAATGTGATGATTTGATTGTGTCCTAGAAGGTCTGTCTGTGTATATTTGCATGCCTCTGACTGAGGGGTCAGCTACCAGTCTGCAGCTTATTTTTCTCTTCTCTTTTTCAAGCTCTTTTGAGGCAAAAAGAGCTTGGGGTACCCCTGAGGGTGGTTTCAAGTGTTTACCCCTGTTTTTTTAGGGATCAAAAGCACTTGATGGTGGCAGCAAATTCTCTAAAATCTGTGTATTAGGATTTTGGAGAGGGGGAGTTTTTGTAACCAGTGCCTCTAGAGGCAAGGTTTTGAAGCTCTCAAGGGCCCCCACCTTCTGTATTTGGAGTGCCAGAGTGGGGAACAGCTTCCTCCTCCAAAGCAAAGTTCACTCATCCAACACAGTGCACATTCAAAAGAATCACTTTCACAACTTTCAGTTGCAATTTAAAATAGCTTTCACCAACATAATAATACAGTAAACACAAAAAAGCCACTGTCTTGAAATTCACAAGTATCTGTCCATTTGAGAGCAGGAATTTTGTATATTTCCCCTCCAAAGGACGGAGAAGACAAGGAACCTGTCTAGGTATTTATACGACTCCCACCCTCTTTACCACACAACTGGAGGAAAAGGGGAGGCTGTACTGACGAGCTGGTCACAATACAACAATTGGCTCAGGCTTTAGCCTGACAACTTCCATTGTGACTAGGGATGTCAGCGGTTAAATGGTGGCCTGGCTGGCCCCGCCTGCCCCTGTTTAAGCAGTTAACCAGTTAAACATAATGATTAAACGGGATTTTACATCCTTAATTGTGACCAGAGCCATCCTGTCCATATGACAGTTCAGGGCTGCAACCCTGGGCCCCACGCTTTGGGAGGCCCTGCAACAGCCACCCCAACCGTCCTATGGATGGGACAGCCTTGCATCTTGATAGTAGCCCACAGGCCCCCGGGCAGCTTAGGGGCCTACTGCAGAGCAGCAGCAAGGACTGTTTCCACCCCCCACCAGTGAGAGCAAAGCAAGGGGAATGACCAGGGCTAGGACGCTCCGCTTCCTACCACCAGTGAGTGCGCAGAGTCTGACCCCTATTGCCATCCTGCACCAGGCCCCCCATTAAGCTTCCTGCTCACGTAGCTTGGAGGAGGGGCCTTTGGGGAAGGGATGCAATGAGGGTAGAGCAGGACTGGAAGAGGCAGGTGGGGATGAAGCAGGAGCGGGCCTTGGGACAAAGCATGGAGTGGAGGTGAGAAGGGGGGGAGGTTGCCCCTTACACATGCGCCCCTTTCGCTGGTCCCGATTGTGACCTATTAATGAATGTTACCTTTTGTGTTTTAAAACCCCCTGCTGGCTTTTGTGGATCAATTCTGATGTTTTACAGTCACCCTTTCCATCATTTACTGTTGCGCTAACACTAGGGATGTTAAATTGCGTTTAATCAGCTAATTAAGTAGTAGATGGAATTTCCATCGACTACTGATTAGTCGATTGGGGGAAAATTGAAGAGCTGCAGTGGGGTTAATTCCCAGCCCCCGGAGCTAACCGTGCTGTGGCTCTGCCTTTTAAATGTATTAAGAGCCACCAGGTACTTAATACATTTAAAAGGCAGAGGCATAGTGGGACCAGGCAGGAGCCGGGAATTAGTGGATTCCCAGCTCACACCTGGTTCCAGAAACCATGCCTCTGCTTTTTAAATGTATTAAGAGCTGCTAGGCTTTAATACATTTCAGAAGCAGCAGCAGACACCAGGTATGAACTGGGACAGCTGATTCCTGGCTCCCACCTGGTCCCCCCACTGCACCTCTGCCTCCTCTGCTCCCCGCAGAGACTGTGTTGGGGGAACCAGCTTTTAAGCCTGCTCCCCCCAGTACTGGCTCCTATTCCTCCCCAGAGAGAGGCAGCAAGGGAGGAGGAAGCAACTAGTCAAGTCACTATTCGACTAGTTGATAAGCATAGTTGACTAGTCGCTTACATCCTTAACTAACATCAGAGACTCCCTGGAGTGATATGCTTGTAAATGATGATTTAGACCTGTGTTTCCCAACTGGCATGTCACAGCATGCCAGAACAGGTGTGCTGCAGAATTTTTGTAAAAATAACAAGTGAGAACAAAAGCCCCTTCCCCTTGTGTTTTAATTAGTGTTCAAGCTGGATTGCATTCTGTACTTTTGCTCTTTGGGACAAGGTCCTTTTCAAATATTAAGCACATTCCATTCCCCAAAGCAACATTAAGATGGAAAATGTTAGTCCTGCAGAGTAGAGGAGAGGAAGGGGAAGGAAGGGGGAAGCCACCTTCTGATTGGTCATCTGCCTCAATGCCCCGCCTCCTTCAAACAAAGCCACCAGTCACAGCTTGATCTCCCTCTCCTACCCTACCCCATCCTGAAAGCAACAGGTTGGCTACTGTTCCCCTCCTGCCACTGGCAGGAGGAAGAGTCCCTGGAGCTGTTCCCTTCTCAGCCTGGAAGGGGAGCAGAGACCCTGTTGCAGCTCCCTTAGTGCTGGGTGAGGGGGAAGAACCCCAGGAGAAGAAGTAGTGAGGCAGATTGGGCTCAATCGACAGCTGGGTGTGAGGTGGGGGCAGAACTGGTGGGCAGGCATTTTATTGGTGGGCAAAGGACAGACAGGCGTGGGCATGAAAACTCCTGCAGCAGGGGCCAAAATCCTGGTCCCCAATACATTTTGGGGCACAGGCAGCATTAACACTCTCTAGGATGAGCAGAAGCAATTCACCAATCTCTTTGCAAGTAACCACATTTTTTGTGAGCCAATCTCCTGATTTGCTGGGGTCTGACTCATTTTTTTGGTCTCTTGAGGTTGGCACTACGATGAGTGTGACTTAGTTATATTGCATTTAAAACCAGCGGAAACAGTTACACGCCCTTGGGAGGACTATTTTGGGAATGAGAAGAAACGATTAATTATCAACTGCTTGACATGCCAAAATATTCTTCTCAAGTATACGTTACTTTCTCCACAGAACATGATTTTGTCCAGAGTTCTTACATTTACTTTTAATGTTAGTCTCCACTGTTAAAAACATTAATTCTGGCACAAAAGACAGATCACAGTACAGTAAAACTCCACTAGTCCGGCATCCAATGCTCCGGCACTCCTGATGGT
>JANRFK010004893.1:58673275-58686291 GCA_030068395.1 Apalone spinifera | reverse complement strand
CCCACTCCAGACCCCTCATAGCCCCTCCTTCCCAAAGTCCGGCATATTTGATAATCCGGCACCTCCTGGCAGAAGGTTGATAGAATAGATATCAAGAACAGTTATGCAAACCTCTAAAACAATTAAGAGCATTCACAAGAGTCTTGAAAACTAGATTTTCATGTAACTAACTATGCCTGCATGGTTGTTGGATCTGAATGCCAATGCAACATGTTCTCTTTAATTATATTGGTTGGTTAGTTGATTGACAGAAAGAAGAAGGAATAGAAGGCGTTCCTAGGCCTCACTGTCTTCTCCAAAAAGAGTTTCAGAGAAGGGGAGCTAAAGCTCTATGAACTGGGATGACAAAGAAACACAAACAAAACTCTTATTGAGTACCAATGGTTCATTAATATCATGTGTAATTTTATTACACATTCTAACGTAACTGAAGTCCTCAAATGCGTCAAACAATCTAATCTTCTGACTCTTTAGCAATGAGATATCTTTTGAGAAGTCAATACTCATGCTTTTATAAACCACTTTGCATCTGAAGGGATCTTTAATGCTTTACAAATTATTTAGAACGAGGGTGGACAATCATTTTCACAGGGGAGCCACTCCATGAATTTCGGTAAGTCATCCTGGGTTGTACATTTCTAGTCTATTAATGGAGGGGTGCGGGATCTGGGAGGAAGCTCTGGGCTGAGGCAGGAGATTGGGGTGCAGGTTCTGGGAGGGTGTTTGGGAGCAGGAAGGGGTTGGGGTCATGGGCAAAGGTAGGGTTGGAGGAGGCAAGTCCCTAGTCCCACCCCTTCTGCTGAGGCTCCAACCCCACAGGAGCCAAGCCACATTTTCCCCCTGCACCACAGGGAGGTGGGGCAGCATGCCATGCCCCCCTCCGCAGCATGGGAAGCACGGTGAGGGAGGGGTGGTGTGTGGCCCCAGCCTCCCTGACCCCACCTAGCATATCAGTCACCCATGGATGTGAGGTGCAAGCTTTGCCCAGAAGCGCTGATCACTGGCAGCTCCTAGCTCTGGCACAGCAGTGTGGTTAGGCAAGCTGCCTGCTTGCAGTGTATTCATGCTGCAGCTCCATGCTGCTTCCTGAAAGCAGCTGGCTGCCACTGCCACCATGTCTAACCAATGGGAAGCTGTGAGGAAAGTGCTGGTGGGGGCAGTGTAGAAAGACCCGCTTCTTCCCACACCATGGGCATTCAGGGACACGGCAGTAGTAAGTAGCCTGCCACTTCCGGAAGCAGTGTCAAGCCGCAATGTGAAGTCACAACAGACAAGCAGCCTGCCTGAGAGCCCCACTGTGCTGCAGGCTGGACAGAAACGGGGCTCAAGTAGTCCCCACTGGCCTGGTATTCTCCGCGGCATTTCAAAGTGGCAGCGCCTGGGCTGTATGGAGCCCAGGGTCAGCGGAGGAATCCCCCCCTTGCTGCCTCTGTTAGAGGCAGGGGAAGTGACTAGTTGACTATCCGATAAGCATTTGCTTATCGGATAGTCGATTAATCGTTCACATCCCTAAAGGGGAGGCTGAAAATAAGATGTAAAGAAGATAGCCAAGGTTAAAGCTCTGGCGAGAACAATAATGTATTATTCTCTCCAGCGGACACAACCTGGGAAAAGAAGAAATAAAAGCAGCAGGGAGATTTTAAAATGGGTTTCAAATAATGAACTAAATTCGATTATATGGATTTTAACCCAATTCCAGTTGTTAGATTTTTATTCTTAAAATGCCCAGGGTTTTCAATAAATTACTGAACATAATTATGAATTAAAATGTGAACTCTACAGCCACCTCAGAAACCCTCATCCCAACTCATTTGCAAGTGACCTCCCTTCACGTTAGTTATTTCTAAGGCTTCTGGACAAACTGTTCTCAACATCATTTGTTCTGTAAAAAAGTTTTAATCCTATAAACTGTTTCAACTTTCTCTCACAAGCCCTTAAATAACATTTTTTGTAACAGAGCTTCATTGTTGGAAGGGGGTAAATAACCAGGCAACTGAGTGATGCTTTTAGAGCATAATATATCCTTTAAATAATTCCATTAATTGTATACTTGATACCTTTGATGTAAGATCCCGGTGGAAAATGCCTTTATAGTGAAGATAACAGATTCCCAGACCAATGTCATATGCCAATTTCACCCTCACAATCCAGGGCAGATGCTGGTTACCGTCTAATAGCTGTTCCAGATTACCATAGTTGATGTACTGAAAAAAAACAAAAGATTTGCCATTAATTTTTTTTAAAGTAACCTAAATGTTAACAGTTCAATTTAGAAGATGGGTGGGGGGCAGATTGTATTTTTAAAACACATACACCCCATACGTCTAGCTGTTCTTAGAGCCAAAAGACTGACTTAGAATGGCACGTGGCAGTTCAAATTCTACTACTAGGTAGGATGCAAGCCCCCACAGAAACAATGCCAACTAATTTTGCTGCATTGCTATGCCTTGTGAGTCAGGACATCCACCTGCACCTGGCATGAATACACACCCAATATTCTCTCCCGAGCATTTCCTCTCTCCTTGTAATATGTTTGACAAAGGTTCATATTTAAGTGCTAATGCATCATCATGTATTGACCTTGGAATTAGTTTTTACTCTTGCGCCGTCAATTAGGATGACGCGTGAGCCCAGACGTTATTTTCTAGCATTTCGACCTAACTAAACCAATTTTAAAACAATAAAAGAAAGGAAGTTCTCTGGCTTCCTGCCCAACAATTTGGGCCAGATTATGGAAGCCCACACTGATTTCCCATCTTCTCATTCCAGGACAGAACAAGAAAGGGGACCAGTTTGCCAATTATGGGATTGGTCTAAGGCAGCGGTTCCCAACCTTTTTTATACCACAGACTGGCAAATCCATTCACAAACTTTTGGCAGACTGGAACGAATGAATATGCAAATAAAACGTTATGGACCACCAAAATATCTACCCCATCTCCAGAGCCGCTGCCCAGCAACTGGCTTCAGCTGCGGCAGCTATCTTCTGGCATGCGGCTGCCAGAGCTGAAGCTAGCTATTCTCAGTGTCTCTGGAGCCGCCACAAACTACTGGCAGCCGCTGCGGCCCGGCAGCTAGTGGTTCATGGACTGGCACTGGTCTTCAGACTGGCGGTTGGGAACCGCTGGTCTAGGGCACAGATTTTTGCCAATTTAGGTCTTCTCATCACCTGGGGAAAGCAAATTATATTTACCTCCAATTGCTAATGCTGCCAACAGAGAAAGAGTGCTAATGTACCCAAGAAGGGATCAAAGAGAGACTTAGAAGTTGTAGATAGGGACGCAAGTATAAAGGCACGGGAGAATGCTTCCCAGGAATGCTATTTTTCCAGACCAAATAGGCAAAGAGTACCTGTGGTTTAATATCTGGACACCAACAAAAAAGAAAGATCAAGAGCTAACAAGGGAGAAGTGTCACGTGAATTTTACATAAAAATTCACTATGTGTATATACCAGTTTCATAGAAGAATGCATCCTATATTGCTGGAAGTATAAGTGAAATTCTCAGCAGCTTTGCCCTGATGTTAACCAGGGCTCAAAAACCTGAACTGGCATGTTCTCCAATTTGCAGAGCAACATGTCCGTCCCACCTTAAACTCAAGTCAGGCAGTTTTCATGTTCTGATAATACATCAGAAGGGCAAAATGTTTGGTCCAGTGGCTAGAAAAGCAAACTGAATGAAGGCATAAACTTAAACAACAACCAATAGTCTGGTAGCACTTTAAAGACTACCAAAACATGTAGATGGGATCATGAGCTTTCGTGGGCACAGCCCACTTCTTCAGACGATGGGAGTGTTGTATGTTTTTGGTTCTGGACATACAACATTCTGGTCATCTGAAGAAGTGGGCTGTGCCCATGAAAGCTCATGATACCATCTATATGTTTTGTTAGTCTTTCAAGTGCTACCAGGCCATTTGTTGTTTTTTAAGTTTATCTTGTACAGACTAACTCAGCTCCCCTTCTGAAGCTTTTGAATGAAGGCAGTTGGGTTTTATAGTCACAGCCCAGACATGATTTTACTGTATTATCTTGGAACATGGGAAATGCCAGTCTGGTTAAAACTCACAGTCCATCTAGTCCAGTGTCCTCTCTCCAATACGGGCCAGCACTAGACGCTTCAAAGGAAGTGTAATGACCCCTACTCTCCCAACTCAGTGTTGAGTTTCCCCCTTGTTAACAATAGAGCAAAGAGGACATTCAATGGTGATGAGACAAGGAGAACAGATGTTCCCAATCCACCTTCTCTGCACCATACCTTTTATATGGTTTTATCACGTTTTCTTACCAGTCTCATTTCTAAGATCAGAGTGGAAAATTGGATTGCTCTCTTCATATGACAATTTTTCTAAGGCCGTTAGTCATTCTCTGAGCCGCCTCTAGTTCTGCAATTCTATTTTGAGATATTCCAGATAAAGCAAAATAACTGTCTTTATTATTCACCATCTCACTCCTTATGTATCCTAGTAGCTTGTTAGTCTTTTTTCCTTTTTACCACTGCAGCACATTGAGGTGAGGTCTCCACTGAGTAGGGATGTTACAAAGTGTTTAATACGGTTAAAAATCTTAGCAGTTACACGTGCTGCAGCCTCTGAAGTATAAAGCTTAGCTTTGTATTGCAGAGCACACAGCAAAACCTTCCCAGGAGCAGAGCCGCCAGCCCCTGTCAGACTGGGTCTTGGGAAGGCTTCACTGCCACAGCGAAGCTCCTTCCCCGGGAGCCGGCTGAGTTTAACTGATATCATTAACTGATAATCAGCAGCTTATCGGTTAAATGGTGAATTGGTCAAACTAACATCCCTACCACAGAGTTGTGTACAGCATCACCCAAGTCCCTTTCTGGAGTTGATATAGTTCAGGAGTACTGTGGCCCATGGGCCGTCCGTTTGCGGCCCACAGTGTGGTTTGGGTTTATGTAGGGCTCAGGTGGGTACAGGGTGTCGATGTTTCTAGCTCCCATGGAGGAGGTGCTGGGGCATTGTGAGAAGTGCTGGCTGCTTAGCGTTGTGGGCAGAGCTTGAGAGGTGCTGACTGACGGACACTGGCCACGTTTGGCTTAATCTTTGTATTCATGCCCATTAGTGGGGAAAAAGCTATTTGCATGTATGTGCAACCACACTTAATTTGCAGCTGTCGGCATGCACTGTGAGTATCATTGTGGTCCCTGGGGCTTCCAAAGTTGAGTAGCCCGGATACAGTTGATTTAGAATTCTGTACAGTGTTGGAATAGTTAAAATTTTCCCTTCCAATGAACATTTTACATTTATTGGTAGTGAATTGCTTGCCATCCGGTTGCTCATTCTCTCAAGATCCTCAGTTTCTCAGAATCAGAGAACTTAAATAACTGTCATCTGCAAATTTTGCTAGCTCACTAACCACTCCCCATCCCCTTTTTAGATCACTAAAATATATTAAAACACTGCACTTAGCATTCATTCATGGTGCCTTGGGGCCCTCGCTGTTAGTCTTTTGCCAAGATGAAAATGGACAAGTTAATCCTACTCTCTGTTGTGTGTCCTAGCCAATTTTCAAGACAATCACTCAGTTTCTGTGCCTCAGCTTTCCTGTGTGCAAACTGGAGTAATGCTACTTCGCCTTTGTTTACACTGGCAGATGTAAAGAGCTGTCTTTTACAGAGCTGCTCAGAAGTCGGGAAACTGCTGTTGTGTGTCCAGTCAGCTGCATGACCACACTTGCAGCACTCATCATGAGATTTGGACTGGTGCACTCTGGGCAGCTTAACCAAGTAGGGGGGTGAGCAGGTATATGACCTTGCCCCTCCCCCCCAAGGTTTTGGCCTTCCATTTAGCACAACTGTGGGGTGCATTTGGAAGTGCCTTAATTTTGACTCTGCACAGCAGTGAGTCCCCGTCACGGCCCCTTTCAGTCATGCATCTTTATATCTGCCTGTAGGTGGTATAGTTCCTATGGCTAGAGTGCAGCTGGGACTGGACAGCCTCCCAAAGTTTGAAAACTATTGTCTCCAGGCAGCAAATCAAAAGCTGGTGGGAAACGCCCAGTTCTGTCTGGCCCGGGCTTTCTGCACTGTGGGGGCCATAGTGCTGGCTGGCTGCCACGCAGCCCTCTCTGCCCTGGCTGGCACTCTGCAGGTGGGGGGGAGGTGGGCAGCAGAGCTCGGAGCCGTGCCCCTGACATGCTCTTGCCTGTCCCTCTAGTGCTGGCGGCTCCCCCTGCACATGGAGTCTGGTAGCCATGAGACGCTCACCACTGCCTTGGCACTCCTAGTTCTGCTCTCAGCCTTGAGGTGAAGCATGGGGTCACATTCCTGCGACCCCGAATGTTTAAATTGTGTTCCCCACCATCAAGAGTTATGGGTCATCTCTAAACAATTCTGTCTAGCCTTCAGTGTTTATCTGCTGGTCTGCTGCACACTCAAAGAATTACAAACATTACATCCGATTTGCTAGAGCAACCAAAGAAAAGGAAGCTTTGTCCTGGAGACCCGCTGTTTATCCTGCTGCAGCTACAAACAAGCTCTGTATGATAAGAATATGCTGAAGGAGGGAAAGTCCTTACTTGAGGAACACTGGACTTCATTATGTCCCCGAAACATTTGGGTGCCAGTACTTTCCAACACAAAATGAGCGTGGCTGTAGCACAGCACTGCCTCCAAGCAATACTGCAGGGGAACAAGATCAGACACTGAATGGGTGGGTCTGTGCTGGGCACCCAGGGCTAGCCCATGCCAGCTGACTCGGACTGCAGGGCTGTTTAATTGCAGCAGGCATTTCAGCTTGGGCTGCAGCCCAAGACTTGGGACTCCCACCCCATACAGTCCAAGAGCCTGGGCTCCAGCCAGAGCCCAGATGTCTGCATTGCAATTAAGCCACCAGACAGCCGACATAGGCCAGCCATGGTTGTTTAACTGCAGCAGAGACATACCCTATGTGTGTACACTGAAGCAGGGAACAGATCAAGTCAGGCTATAAGAGCATGAAAGGCAAGAATGACACTGGGGAAGGTTTTATAAAGAGACCTCGGCATCACAACTGAGAAACTTCTAGACCCGTGGTGTCCAATCTGTTCTGAAGCAGTAGCCATTATAGTAGCTTCTGCTACAGTGAACTAGCCACACTCAACCAGCCAAATAGCCACATGTAGCTTGTGTATTGGACACATGGATCTAGACCTCTTCATGACAGATTTACCAGTTCTGTATCATTCACCTGCAGTGCAATAGATACTGCTCATAATTGGATTACAAAACTAACAGTCACTTGAGAGCAGGGTTCTGTTAAATTCATTTGTTAGCTATCCAAAGACGTTACTTTTTAGTTTCATATGTTTCCTCTATGACTCAATGCAACAAGATTAGCACTGGCATGAAACAGATCCTAGTATTGCAGTTAAAGGTAAAAATATCCTGTTCCTCCACATTTATCTACAGTGAAATCTGGCCATGGTCTTATTGCCAAAGTAACAGCTAAGTACGCTGGTTCAACAGAACCGAGTTTATATTACACCTCTTTTTAGTGTTCTCCTCTCATGCCAACCCCAGCAGGGTAGCCTTTCTTGAAAGATCAATTGCGTAGGAGCATGACCAGGCCTGTGAGCACTCTGGCTCAAACGCAAATTCCTGGCCAGTCTTGCAATAGCGCAGCTTCATGTTACATGACGGAGCAACCGCTGCAGCAAGAGACAACGTGAGCACAGTTTAAGTAGCTGCAACTCCCTACAGGTTATCTATAGCTAGATCGTCCACCACAAGCATTCTGAAGTCATGAGTCAGACTTATTTTACTACCTAAAATATCATGAGAGGTAGTATTTTTCAGAGTGCTGGCAAATCAACAGAACCTCTTTGATTGTTAGCTTGTAGGCTTCATGCTTTCAAGGTCTTTCCCTGTGAACACGAGACAGGAAAAAAATAGATTGAGAACAGAGAGCACTGCAATCACATGACTCTTGCTGGGGCTTTAATAACGACACCAATCTTGATAGATTTGGATAAAGTCATAAAGAGTTGGCAACATTTTGCAGAACAGCATGGATGCCTGATTCAGATTCAACACAAGTAATCCAGCAGAATGCACACAAGAAAGCAAAAATGAACACACATATATTTAGTGAGAATATATAATCTCACTAAAATATACTCAACATGCATGTCAGCTATGGAATCAGCACAGTCTGTTTCCACACTGTCCTCTGCTACCCTGTTCATCCTCTCCGTAGTCCAAGAAATGAATTAAGGATCCCTTTGTCAACAGAACAATTCAGTTAAGTCATCTTCACCCCAGGCCATCCCAGATACTCTTACACTACCCACCTAGCTATGATCTTATGTTATACCTTACATTAGACACAAGGTAAGTGCAGTAATATCATGTACTGGACCAAATGATGGAAGGGACATGCATTCGATCTACAAAGAGCTCCTCCACAGGTCTGCGGAAAGTAGCCAAAGGGAGCTAAACAGATGTCGAGAATGACGGTTAAAGATAAGGGGCTCACACTCACTGCAGCGGGCAGCTAAGGATAGCAGGTAGCAAGGTGAGTTATAAATTGTTGTAATGAGCCATAAAACGAGTGCCTCTGAAGTCTACATTTTTAGTTTCCAGCAGAGTTATGAATTTAAATGCTCAGGCTCATCTTTTGAAGGTATTATGCAGATTTCCTTTGAAAACAAAGGCTGAAAGGTCGGATATGGAGTGATTGCCTTGTGAAAAGCATTTGCCCATGGCTGACAGCGTTTGTGTCTTGTTTTTCTGTGAGAGTTCATTCAAGAGCATAGGAATTATCTGATTTCATACACAGACTTTTTGCTGAAGCATTTGATACACAGAAGTTGGTCCAATAAAACATATTGCCTCATCTCTGCCAACACACTTTATGTACATAACGCCTTAATTATGAAAGTATGGGGTGAGGATTACCCTGGAAACAGAGCAGCAAGTCAAGCAATGGCTCAAACACAATCTTTCCTATTTGGTAGAAATGCACGACAGCACTAGCATTAGGGAGATGGGGAAAAGGACAATCTGTTTTGAAAGGACATTTAAAATGATGACCTGGAAGAGAAGCGAAGAATGGGAGGCTCTGGAGAAATGGAACTACGAGAAAAGCATTTAGCTACAGTAGGTGCAGAATGAATAAAAGCAAGATGCTGAATGAAGGGTTGTGGAGGAGAGAGGTACTAGATTTAGTGATAAAGCTGATCTTACAAGCTCAAGCTGGTAAACATCGAAGAGGGATGTTAAAGATAATGCCTGACTGCACAATATGAAACACCACTGAGATGTTATTTTGAGCAAACAAGTGTAATACCACCAAAGTAGTACAGGCATTCAACTACAAGCGCACAGCCCAAGATTTTGGCAGCACTGAGGGTAAGAAGCTTGGAGACCTACATCATTCCTAATGCTAGAGGCATGTACAAATTAACCCTTGTGTTTAATAATAATGGTAACATCAGCTCTTTTTACACACCAGGCTTTATGCAGATCTAAAAAAAGTTTTAAAATTGCTCATTTTAAAGGCAGACAGGGCACTATGGTCATTGCACATATTTTAACCACATATCCCTCAAATTAGTCAGAGGTTGACGAGACTCAAGACTCCTGTCGGTAAGACAACCAGGCTATTCTAGCCAGGCAGCCAATCCTTCTGTCCCAGCAGGCATAATTAGCTCCATGGACAGGGCACCTACCAGTTTGTATAACTGCTTTATCAGCTCCAAAGATGCAGGCTTGGCATACCAAAGCACTATTTTAGCATAAGATCAGATATCAGCTCATATTACACTGTCGCTCAGATTACAGGGTTAGTGTCACTGTTTTAAAAGTTAGTTGAAAACGCTGGGCATTACTATTTAAGAAATGTACAATTTAAAACTAAAACGTATATGTAAGCCATCTAGTCCAAGCTGCTCAGGACAGCTAGCTGATCTCTTCCGTGTCAGATACGCCGACCACTCTGCTGGCACCACGCTGACAGTAAATAATCCAAGTTGAAAAGCACACACTGGCTGTCTGGATTTGGATTGTGGGAGGAGGAAGGGGGCCCACACCTACACAAGTACATTGCAGGGCATGAGAGATGATGGAGCTACCTATGTGAAAGTCATTAAAAGAACTGTAACAGATAACATAGCAAATATGATGCTCAAGAGACCCTGCACAAGGGATTAGAGAGGCCCAATTAGAAGATTTAAAAAAAAAGTTATTGACCCCACAATCCTAGCACGCCTTAGGAAGTTGCAGTTATTTATGGTAGGTGAGCCAAACTTTTTAGTGTGATCAGATAACAATGTGACCTAATGGCTGATCACAGAACCAACATCTAGAACACATCCAGAGATGTACCTATAGCTCTTTCAGCAATTCACCTGTGGCCTTGGTCAGGGGACAGGCTCTGAGTCTTTTGCCCATCTCTAAAGGAGGTAGTACGTGCCCACTCAAGGAGGGTATCTACTTTACAAGGGTCACACAAATCAGTTTGCATTGCTCTGTGAAGTGATATTTAACATTTGTCAGCACCTACAATTAAAAAGTGTGAGAGGAGTATTGAAGGGAAAAGAAGGGAAGGAATAGGGGGAAAGAGAAAGGGTTTTCCCACACCTTGCTCATGAGCTCCAATATCTTCTCTGGTCATGATTTCTCCAATTCTATCTTTTCTCCTTTTCCATGATGTTCCATCTAACTAAATTTTTGTGTATTCATTTACTGCTACAATTTACTATACGCTAGTAAATTTCAGCTGCAGGTGTATGGTAAGAACAGGTGTGCTACTGCAATGTACGTTTTTGAAGAAAAGTTTGAGAAATTCGCTTCATATTCATATACATGCTTGAAATATACCAGGAAATGAGTTTATTTTGCTGGAGCCGGAAAGCACTCCCAGTGTATTTATGCAACTGACCTTGATAACCATTCTTCCTGTAATCATATTAATAGAAAAATAGAAAGAAAAAAAGTCTAGCCAACAAAAGCAAACTTTATAATTTGCATGCACCACACAACCACCAGATTTAAGCACAATAAAAATAGAAACTTTAGTTATTGCAAATGCATGGAAGCAAGCAACACAATACTTTGTCGTCTGTCACAGGAAATAGCAAGAGCAACTGTGCATTGAAGTCTCAATCTATTCAGAAGCAGCAGAGTCCAATGTCTACACTCAGGGTGCGTCTACACAGCACTGTAACTTGAAATAAGATACAAAATTTGAGCTACGCAAATTGCATCTCTTATTTCAATGCTATTTAGAAATAGCTTATTTTGTCATCTGGCGCTGTCTACACAGCACCAAATTTCAAAATAAAGCACTATTCCGAAACATCCCTTACTCCTTATAGAATGAGGTTTACAGGACATTGAAATAGTGAACCTGAAATAATGCGCATGCTGTGAGGATGTGGGATAGCTATTTCAGGATACTCCGGTATCCCAAAATAGTTTTGCAGTGTAGCAAAACTCAGAGCGTACTAATTCCCACTAGCTAGTATCAATTCTTGAGCAGCAATTGTGCTCTGCACTGTACAAACAGAGGAAGACCATTTTTGCTCCAAAGTCTTATTGGTAATTTCTACTAGGATAGGTAAGTATTAGATTTTTTTGAAGAAAAAAATTAAAATACTGATTTTTTAAAAATTGGACCTTTTTTAATTGTGTTAAAGTAACTTAGGAAACGGTCTCATTTTCAAAAGACTTAAAGTAGGAATTTAAGACTTAGTCACCCTCATTTAGGCATATTTGACAATTTTCCCAGGTGGACCTGAAATAAATTAAATTATTGACTTCAGTTAATCCCTCAGTTTAATACATCATTTAGTTATAAATGTGAAACATTTTGAAAGGTAAAGTTTGAGTATCCAAAATATTTAATGTTGCTTGAATTTTATATGCTATTTATGTTTAATTAAATTAGCTACCATCCCTATGCAGCTTGACAAGTCATGAACACAAAGTGAATTATATATTAAATAATTATTATAAAAATATAAAAGTTACAGTTAATAAGAATGTGGAAGTATTAAGCTATACAATTGTTTGATGAACGTACAGTTATAGCATACCCTCCTAGGTAGCAAAAACAGGTACTGCAAAGAGGTAGCGTAAAAGATATATTAAGTTGTAAATCAATGTTTTAATAGTTATATCAACGAATGAGAATAAACTTTTCTTTAGAAAGTTACTGCCATATAAATGAGAAAGCTGATTGCATAGTTGAGTTAAATTAACACTTTCCATTTGCTAACAAATCACGATTTAAAATTACTGATTAAAAATCATTTTGATTTAAATCATTCCACCCTGATTCTACACATTATATTCATTATACGCGTACGTATATGCACACTACCGCCATCATCACACCAAAATATATTTATATATGTGAGCATTTCCACTCAAGAGAAGAGCTAGGAGTAAAGCCCCCTGGATTCTACTCCTGTATCTGCCACGTATGTGAAATTATGAGGCATGTTACTCAACCCACCTGTTTCAGTTTACCCATCTGCAACGTGAGTGTGATAAAGAATCTGTCTAGATTGTAAAAGCCGCTGCCTGTTAACTTGCAAAGGGCACTGTTGCATTTTATTACAGTTTAATCCAGTCTATGTTGCTAGGACCAAGCTTTGTTAACCATGTTGCAGGATGATAATTCAAACCCCAAAATCCACTAGCTTCTCAAAGAACTAATACTTTCTGCAGTTGTGTGCAAACATGCTCCAGTATCTACCTAACTATACATAGTGTTTGTTGGGGGACAACCAATGTCTGAAGTACAGGTTGAACCTCTCTAGTCTTGCACCCTCAGGACCTGGCTGGTGCCGAACCACAGAATTTGTTGAACCACAGGAGGTCAATATTGTCTAGCTGCATTACCAACATTTCCACCGCTTACTGGGCTCTTAGCAAACATCTAGGGTAAATTAGAGCTAAATAATGGTACAGAACATTGAGAGTCAGGACTGGTGGCTGTAAACAAACTTTATGGAGTTGCGGGAAACTTGGCCACACCCATGATAAGTGGACATCCAGCTAACTAAAATCA
>JANRFK010004893.1:58626220-58654091 GCA_030068395.1 Apalone spinifera | reverse complement strand
CCCCCCCCCCCCAAAAAAAAACCCTCACACACCCAAACAACAAAAACACAAAACAAAAAACAAACAAAAAAAACCAAACTACACACACCACACCACCCCCAAAAAAAACCAACCCAAAAAGTTGTCTATTTTGCCTGCCTAAAAATCAGAAACTGATGAAGCAAGCAAGCACCTCAAAACGTAACTACTTCTCCATAAGGAATTTTCTCTTGGTTTTTGTTTGCTTGTTTTTTGAAGGGGTGTTCAAATGACATGCATCTAGAAAGAGAATGCCATTTCTGAGCACGCCCAGTAGTATCCGCCAAGATTTTAGTAGTGCATAATGAAGTCCCTTCACTTTTAGGTCACATTTAGAGGAAAGGAGAGAGTATTCTCCCTGCTTAGCCTGATCAAAGACCCCCCAAAAGAGACAAGCACTAATGCTTGCATAATAGGCACAAATAAGTTTTACTTAAGCAAACAAAGGGAAAAAAAATCTTAAAACAGCTTAGCTGGGTACTAAAGAATATCAGAGATGGGCAGTTTTCATTCTCACATTTTGAAGTTCTTCTGAAATTTGGTACATCTTGCAATTTTCTGAAAAGTCTAAGTATTCATTTTAAAAACATCTTTTTTCATTTTGAAAATACAGATTTTAAAATCTGCTAATCAGTGTTCCCTGTAAGCTGTGTGCTTGTGCGGCCATTCAGGAAAGGTTCAAATTAGGGATGTGAAAACCTCCTATAATAGTTAGCCAATTAAATGATTTGTTTAACCCAGTGGTCACCAACCATAGATCGGGATCTACTGGTAGATCTTGGAGCCTCTGAGAGGTGATCTTTACTGGTTTGGCCAAAAAGCTATCAAGTGCTGGTACTCAGCTGCCCCTCCCCCTACTGCCTCACAACTCCTTACCTTTGCCTTGGAGCTGCCTTCCCCACCCCTAGGAGCCTCCTGCTTTCTGTGCAGGGCAGGGAAGGGAGAAGAGAGGAGCTTATGTCAAGTTGCCCCCTCTCCCACCCTGTATCCTATCACCACAGAGCAGAGAGGGGGCATATCGGGACTTGGGATGGAGAGTGCTGGCTGCTTTGGGGAATGGTGCAGGGCCAGGACAGGGAGCCTGCCCTAGCCTCACTGCACCACCACCCACCTGAGGTAAGCATTGCCCAGTTGGAGCCCACATCCTGAAACCCTACACCAGTCATGAGCCCCCTCTTGTACCCCAGGCTCCTGCCCCAGCCCCAAGCACCCCTGCACCCAAACACCCTCCCAGAGCCTACACCTAGAACCCCCCCCTATATCTCAACTGTTGGCCCCAAGGTCAGGTCAGAGCCCCTCTCACACTCCAAATCCCTTAATCCAAGACCAGAGCCAGCACCCCAACTCATTGCCCCTGCCAGGTGACAGGAAGGGAGGGAGAATGGAGTGAGCAGGGGTGGGGTCTCGGAGAAGAGGTATAAAGGAGGCAGGGCAAAAGTATTTGGGTTTGAGGTAGCTCTTGGATTGTGCTTAAATTAAAAAAGTGATCTGATGCTTAAAAAGGTTGGAGACCACTGGTTTAACCGGTTAGCCACCAGTCCATGGGCAGCAGCCCCCACTCGGGGTGGTGGGGACCAGCCCGCAAGGCCCGTTACCCTGTAAGCAGGCCAATAAGCTGCATGCTTACCGGATAACATCCTATAACTAGTCCAGTTCTATGCACTCTCAGCAGACTGATGTATTATTAGATATTCCTCCTCATTTTATTCATTTACAGAATCTCATGCATCTTAAAATGTTTTTGTGCTCTGCTAACTGCCTGCATTCTCTAAAAATACAAGTTTCACAAATGTTTTTGGTAGGCAGATTCCTTTTGGTAAATAATAATTCAAGGTGATCTCAATCTCAACTTTTCAAAGTAACTTTTTTTAGCAATACAAAGCTACAAATTAAGTTGATTTGACAGTATTGTGGCTTTTTACATGTTTTCATCTTCAGTAGTTTCAAATAATTCATGTCCTGTAAAAATATTCTAAAGGTACTGAATTTCATGCAAGATTGCTAAACAAAAAACTTGTTTTATTATTTGCATAATAAAAACCTAGTTATTGTATGAGTTTATCAAAACTCTCAATAGAATGTCACAGTGAAACAAATATCTTCTGAAAATTCTGTCACTAAAGGGAAAAATGACCTAAGTGCATTTCTTTTCGGCATCAAATGCACACAACAAAAATAAATGTACAAAAGGAGCAAAACTTATGAAGATAGCTGTGTATCTGCCATCATATATGGTACTAGTTCATTTTTAAAACACATTATCGTGTAAAGAAAAAACTGCAATATCTAATGTAGAAACTTATCCGAGTCCATATATGAATTCATGTCCAGTTTTATTATAGTACCTACTTTGGTAGACGATACTTTAGCATACAAGTTAATCAACTCCCAATTCTTCCCGGGTGAAAGTTGTATGCTCTAACTTATTTATGAAGCAGAGGCCCAAGGAGTACGTTGGTATGAATTATTAAACAAGTCCTTTTCCAATAGATTAAGATACAACACTTAATACATGCTTGGGTAATCAGGGACATTACTTACAACTGCATTAAAATCCTATTACATGCAAGGAATGTCATAATGTAGCAGCTGTACAATGTGCTACTGCCCAGGAGATCACACCATTTCAGATTGACTTCTTGACTCAGGAAGGAACTAGGAACTGGGAACACCAAAAAGGTAGCAAGTGCTCACCCTGGCTTATTCAAAAACACTGCCGAGCTTCAGGCTGTGTGAAGTCTAGTCCAGGCATCCCCAAAACATGGTGAGTATACCCTGGGGATATGCAAGACACCTCTGGGGAGTGTGCAGGAGAACTGTGTACCTAGTGGGTTTATTAATTATTGTATCTACTGCATTTTCAAGTTGGCTCAGACAAAGCTTTACAACTCAGTGGAAATTTGTTATATGTTATATGTTCATTTACTTCAAAATGTTACAATGAGAACACAGTAGCAGAAAGAGGTTGACACGCAGAGCCCTCACCTCCAATCACTGCACAGCATGTGTTCCGTTGCACAGCAACTGTCCAGTCTACTGAGCTCAGAAATTAGTCCGGGTTTGTGTTTCGGTTGTGTGTCAACCTACAAGTATATCTGCACGTAACAGGGAAATGCGGACAGATGACTCAAGACAGGTAATGTTAAGAATGATGCAAAAAGGATCAGTGATGAGAAGCATAAGGGTACACAGGCAGCTGGTATAGCTCGGGTATATGCAGCAAGAAATATTTAGGAAACTCTGGCCTACCCTACATGTGCTGTATGGAGGGTGACCACACCACAGAGCCCAGGAAAGAAGAAAACATTTTGAAGAGGAACATGCCCCTCACATACAATACAAACACACACACAAAATAAAGCATAAAATAAGAAGGCTGAATGGCAACATGATGGCACATGAAGAAAGTCATACACATTTTCACATAAAGGCACCTTAAAGATACAATGAAATCTCATTTAGATACTGTTAATGGCCTTTTACACAAACTTAAGTGTTAAGTTTTCATTCTGTTAAAGGTCAGTGTTTGAAAGCTGGGTCTTAGGAGTCTATAACTGAAACAATTCAGAACCCTGATTCTGTAAACTTTACAATGAATGATCCTATCAAAGCCAGTGGGACTACTTGCATGAAATGTAAAATCTGGCCCCAGGTGAGTACACAACAAACAGTTCAGTACTGAACATAAACAGTCTTACCTCAGTCAGTGCATGCAGCTGACCTTGATGTACACAGACACCCATAAACCTGTAAAACATAGAAAATATTTGTAAATATATAAGGACAACAGAAGTGAAAAGAAGAGAGATGGTTCAATATTCTAGCATTAGAAACGAGCAACAATGAGTCTAGTGAAAACTCTGTATCCCAGGTCGAAATATTTAATGAGGGGCTATGACTGCCCAGTTCACTAGCGCTCAGAAGAGAAGACTCAACTCAAGCAGAAAATTATGCACTACGGGGTAAACTATCATATTCTCTAAGCCTTCAAGGAAAGGTAACTTTCACCAGGGGAAAGGAACAGGGTCAGCATCACAATTTATTACCTTGCTTCCCACTTACTCAGGGAGGGACAGCCAAGTAGAGTAATTGGCTACAAATCAATAAGAATCGTAGGACAAAGGGACCTCAAGAGGTCATCAAGTCCAGTCTCCTGCACTCATGGCAGGACCAAGCACCATTTAGAAGATCTTGAGCATAACTGGACCCAGAATTAACTCCTGAGGGACCCCAGTCATTCTGCCCTTCCAGCATGACTGAAACACTGATAACTCTTGGAATGGTTTTTCCAACCAGTTTTGCACACATCTTATATCAGCTCCATCTAGGTTGGCTTTTCCTAGTTTGGTTATGAGCAGGTCATGCAACAAAACTTTACTGAAATCAAGAGAGCAAATTACTTCCCCTTCCGTACTGGCTAAGTTGTACTGGCTACTACTGAAATACGTGGGGGAAAAAGAGAAGCATCTTATTCTCCCATATTCTCCTACACGGTCATATACAGCAAGTGAAAATTTTACTTTGGGTGTAGCAAAATATGAAGATCAGTAGAGCAGAATATAAAATTCAAGGTCTCTCGTTAGAAAGTTCATCAAAGCCTAATTTTTTTTTTTATATATATATATATATATATATATATATATATATATATATTTACACACATTATATAGACTCTGCAAGTGCACAGTTGATCCCATATCATTGTATTAGGAGGTGCTTCATAATACAACCATTTTTCATTGATACCATTTACTTTTTGATCACTTGGGGGCAAAAACATGTTGAATATTAAGTTGTGTTAATGGCTGCCTGAAAAATTCTTCCACATTCTTGACCCTACTCCTAACCCTTCCGCCCTCCCCCCCAAAAAAAGTACAAGCAGAAATGCATTATTTCAGTAAATGTGACCATTCTGGATGTGGCAGAGGAATCTTGTGAAGGTTGATTTGTAGAAATAATGACCTTTTATGTCCTAAAACACTTCTGTATTTAAAAACAAAATGATGCAAGGGACATGTAGTACTTAGTTAAGCTAAGCTGCTTTTGAAGAAATGAATGATCCTTACTGTTCTCTTGGCTAACAGCTGACTGGTAAATTATATGCAACACAAGAAAAACAATATAGATCAGGGCCTTTGCATAAGCTGAGCTGTGAAAATCTGTTTTCTGTAACTGGGAGAAAAAAAATGAAACTGGTACCATAACATCTTGCAGTCTACTCTTGCCCCTAAAATATCTTTTCTTTACCATGGATGAAAGTGAAAATATAAATGCTCCATTTCACATAATGCAAAACTATGGTGATTTCAGAAAGATTTTTGGATATCCAGTCTAAACAATTGCTGCCTCTCTCTCCAAAGGGCAATTACATAAAATGAAATCGGTGAACACACTGTTCATATTTAAAAGCCTTTAGGTCAGAAATACATCTGTTCAAGAAGTGACTGACATTATGCAGGTAAACTCCAAAATACACTTGCTTAAACTAAAGCTCAGGGGCAACACAATGCAGAATTACAACCTCACTCACAAAACAAAGTGATACATGGGCCTGACCTTCTGGAACATTTAGATGCTAGATTGCAGGGGCTGTTCACTACTGCACAAGTTCTGAGATCCTAACATTTTCTTTTGTCCTTTGTGAAATGGACAACTGATGATCTATTGCTGTTAATAAAGTTTATTATTGCAACATTTTTGCTCAGTTGAAAAGGTTGAGCCTTGTGGCAAGTACATACATGAACATTTCAGTAAGATCAGGTATCTAAAAGAATCTATACTTTCTTTCAAGACAAAAAAAGTGGTGTGCAGTAAGAACATAAATCTGATAGCTTATGCATTACACTGACAGAAGCTGGAATCAAAGTACCTATTTTAGCTACTTGTATAGTTTGGAAGACAATACAGTACATTTGGCAGTAGCAATTCTATAGTTAAATTTGTAAAATAGCTTCCAAGAGACGCTCACGCTAACTCAGACACAAAATCCAGACAACTCTACTTTGTGCCTCAAATTTACATATTTGTTTAAAATATAGAACTTCCATCAAAGGATCCTCAAGGAAAAAGAATGAATTAAATCCAAGAGACATGAAGGTCATTTGGCTTTTTTTCTAGTTTATATTTACAATAAACTCTCATGTTAACATAAGATGTTTGTGACACAAGGTTGTTCTTTGTGGAAGGGAATGGCAAAGGCCACAGAAGAAAAATAACTGACCAAAAAGTAGGTATAATTCAAAAATTTCAATGATGTTAGCCTGTTCTGGTGGAATTTGTAAATTTTGTCAGCTAAGTAGCTTAGTCCATACAAAGTCCCTGTATGAATCAGCAAATTATTTCAGTCCAAATTGTCTTATTTAATGCATCTTTCCACATCCGTTAGAGCAAAAAGTAAAGTATTCTAACTTAAGTAACCGATAAACACTTCTGGGAAAAACTGCTTTTTTAAAAATACTAAAACCATTAGTAAATGAAATAGCCAATTAATAGGAAAAGAAGAGTAGTAGAGATTAACAAAAACATATATATAATATCATGAGCTTTCATAGGCAAAACCCACCATCTCATCTGAGGAAGTGGGTTTTGCCCACAAAAGCTCATGATACTATATCTATATCTTTTATAGTCTCTAAGATGCTACAGGTCTATTCGTTTTCTTTAAAGTTACAGACTAACAGGGCTACCCTTCTGAGCCAATTAACAGGTATTCTTGTGACTGCATCTAGGTTGACGAGGAATAGAAAGCAGTAAACATGAAGCACTCAGATACTATTGATATATCCTGCAGTTTTATTAAAAATAAGACAAAAACTGAGACCAAAAATAGCTAATTGTATCTTTTCATTCAGGAGGCATGAAAGCTAAAATGAGATAACGCCAATAAGATTTGACAGTGTTTCAGAGAGAAACAAATAGAAAAAGATGCCATGTTCTGCAGCCCAAGTGACTACTCTGAGCATTCAGATACTGCAGGAACAGACAGCCATTTAAACCTTAAGGCAGTATAAAAATCCTAGAAATAAAGAACAAATTTACAATAATGAAAATATTACTTTTCTGTCTGGGAAATACAAGTGTTTCTACCCCTTAAATAGAACTGAAACAAGATATGAGCTACTTGCTAGATGACAAATAGGTTCCTAAAATCCCACACTAATAAAATTGCCACGCAAGCAAAAAAACCCCAAGATTGGTGTTGTTAATATGCTTACAAACAACATAAATTGTACCATTTAAACATTACCAAAGAATCTAACTTCTCTGAAAATCTGGACTGCAAAGTTAAAAGACATAGCTCCACCAATCCAAATTCCTGGATCACCTGCTCCAGTGTGTGCTTCATTAGGCAACAGTGAACGTACCGGCTAATGCAAATATTGCTGAAAAATACTTGTGCTGAACGTAATGTAGGCTGCAGCTATTTAGAACACACACAGGTAGATTTAGACATTCTTGGCCCCAAGTGAGATTCCATTTCGCTGGATAGGAAATAGACATGCTTCCTGAGCCATAAAGGATTATTCCTCATGGCTAGATGCACTGTCCTGAGTGCCAAGATGTACTTGTAGGTCAGCAGCTAGCAGGTTACACTTCAAGTGTTCCAGAAGAGGCCCTAATCGGCCAGTCATCCAAAATCATAGAATCGGAGCTGCAAGAGACTTCAGGAGGTATTCAAGTCTAGCCCCCTGACCATGGCAGGACCAATCCCAACTAAATCAGCTCAGCCAGGGCTTTGTCAAGCCAAGACTTAAAAACCTCTAAGGATGGAGATTCCATCACATCCCTAGATAACCCATTTCAGTGCTTCACCACCCTCCTAGTGAAATAGTTTTTCCTAATGTCCAACCTAGACCTCTCCCACTGTAACTTGAGACTATTGCTCCTTGTTCTGCCATCTGTCACTACTGAGAACAGCCTCTCTCCATCCTCTTTGGAACCTCCCTTCAGGAAGTTGAGGAATGCTATCAAATCCCCCCTCACTCTTTGCTTCTACAGACTAAATAAACCCAAATCTCTCAGTCTCTCCTCATAGGTCATACGCTCCAGCCCCTTAATCATTTTGGTCGCCCTCCACTGGACCCTCTCCAATGTGTCCACATTCTTTCTATAGTGGGGGGTCAGTATTGGACACAATACTCCAGATGTGGCCTCACTAGAGCCGAATAAAGGGGAATAATCACATCTCTGGATCTGCTGGCAATACTTCTCCTAATGCATCCTAATACGCCATTAGCCTTCTTGGGTACAATGGCACACTGTTGACTCATATCCAGCTTCTCATCCACTGTAATCCCCAGATCCTTTTCTGCAGAACTGCTACTTAGCCATTCGGTCCCCAGACTGTAACAATGCTTGGGATTCTTCCGTCCCAAGTGCAGGACTCTACACTTGTCCTTGCTGAACCTCATCAGATTTCTTTTGGCCCAATCCTCTAATCTGTCCGACCCTATCCCTGCCCTCCAGCATATCTACCTCTCCCCCCCTAGCTTAGTGTCATCCGCAAACTTGCTGAGGGTGCAATCCATCCCCTCATCCAGGTCATTAATAAAGATGTTGAACAGAACTGGTCCTAGAACAGATCCTTGGGACACGCCGCTAGAAACTGGCCGCCAACCTAACATCGAGCCGTTGATCATTACCCACAGCATTACTAGCTGCCCGACAGTCTAGCCAGCTTTCTATCCATCTTAGTCCATGTATCCAATACATACTCCCTTAACTTGCTGGCAAGAATATTGTGGGAGACTGTATCAAAAGCTTTGCTAAAGTCAAGGTATATCACATCCACTGATTTTCCCATATCCACAGAGCCAGTTACCTCATCCTAGAAGCTAATCAGATTGGTCAGGCATGACTTGCCCATCGTGAATCCATGTTGACTATTCCCGATCACTTTCCCCTCTACCAAGTGCCTCAAAATGGATTTCTTGAGGATCCCCTCCATGAATTTTCCAGTGACTGAGGTAAGGCTGACTGGTCTGTAGTTCCCTGGATCATCCTTCTTCCCTTGTTTAAAGATGGGCACTACATTTGCCTTTTTCCAATCATCCAGGATCTCTCCCGATCTCCACGAGTTTTCAAAGATAATGGCCAAAGGCTCCTCAATGACATTTGCCAACTCCCTCAGTACCCTCGGATGCATTAAATCTGGACCCATGGATTTGTGTATATTTAGCTTTTTTAAATAGTTCCTAACTTACTCTTTCCCCACCAAGGGCTGTCCACCTCATTACTATACTGCGTTGCCTAGTGCATTTGTCTGGGAGCTCACCTTGTCTGTGAAGACAGAGGCAAAGAAAGCATTGAGTACTTCAGCTTTTCCCACATCATCTGTCACTAGGTTACCTCCCTAATCCAGTAAGGGCCCCACACCCTCTCTGATCACCCTCTTATTGCTAACATGCCTGTAGAAGCCTTTCTTGTTACCCTTCACATCCCTTGCTAGCTGCAATTTCAGTTGTGCTTTCGCCTTCCTGATAACTCCCCTGCATTCTCGAGCAATACATTTATACTCCTCCCTAGTCATCTGTCCAAGTTTCCACTTCTTGTAAGTTTCCTTTTTGTGTTTAAGCTCACCAACGATTTCCCCGGTAAGCCAATCTGGTCAACTGCCAAATACTAGCAATTTTTAACAAATACATTTCTATAGAGGGGGAAATGGAAGCATTTGTAATGAAAAATTACTACTAACACTAATAGGCACCGACTCCATGGGCGCTGCAGGGTTGGAACACCCAATCAACTGGCGATGAGCAGTCCCCAGCAGTCAAGCTCCTTGCCTTTCCTCCCCCAGCACCAGCCCTATTGATTAAGTCCTCCCGTCTACCACAAAAAGCTGTTTTGCAGCATGCAGAGGGAGGAGGAGGAGTGGGGATGGGCATGTTCAGGGGAGGAGGTGGGGGGTGGGAAGAGGCAGTGCAGGGGAGCAGGGCTTGCAGGCAGAGTCAAGCACCCCAACGCTAGAGGAGAAGTCAGCATCTTTGCTAACACTTGGAGATAGGATTCCTTCCTATTTTCAACCTCTGGGAAATCCTTTCAACGCATCCTACCAGTTTAATGCAGCATCTTCTATGGAAGGCCCTGACAGTCAGCCATGCTGGACCAAGAGTAATTGGTGAAAGAAACAAAGACTGTGCCTTGCGAGATTGAAAACACACACCTGAAAGTCTAAAATTTACTCTGACTTGCTTGTAACCATTTCTCACTATTTCTTTTACTTGATATCACCAAGCCTATGTCCTGTTAAACTTGTTTTATTTTAACCTACACCAAGCCAGTGCTGTGTTTAAATTGTTGACTCCAACTATTGTAAGTTAGCTGCTGGTTGCTGTCTCATTAAAGCAGCAAGCTAATCTCATTATTTCTCTGAGGGGTACAGGAGAGGACTGGACACTTCAAGGAAGGCAGTTTTGAGGGAAGTTCAGGACTGGGGCCATATAAGGGTCACTTGGCTAGCAGTAACCAAGACTGGCAGAGACAAGAGTGTGGCTGTGGTGTAATCAACAGGCTGCTGGAATCAGAATTACAGCAGAGACACTCAGTGCATGTCTGTACGTTTATTGGGAGCGTCCAGATAAGGGAGCTACAGCAGCAGAGCATTGGAACCCAGGATAACAGGTCAGGAGATGACAACTCTAACTGGTATGTATTGCATCCCAAAATGTGACAATGGACACAGGGAATGACTTAATTAAATCTGCACTAAAACGTTCCATAGTTAATTGTGTTACACAACCTTAAATAAAATGCATTTTGATATATTTACACCAGTATGTGCACACGATTTCTAAAATAATTATTTTGAGGAGCCAAGTTATAGGAAAAAAACAAATCATTTTCTGATTCTTGTTTGTTAACTACAAACCATTGTTCAGCATAAATATACTAAGGGTGATAAAAAACAATGCCAGCAGTCATCCTTTCATAAAATACTCAAATCATAAATTATTCCACTGATGGGAGGGCTTGATAGGGGACCAACTGCAGCAAAAGAAAACAGACTGATATTATATTTCAAGGATGCTGAATTTGCATGCGTGAGCAGATGAAAAATTATCTTTCAAGAAATCTCAAATGACACACACACACAGACTTGATTTTAGTTTTATTACATTTGCAGATGGTGGGGTTTAATCAACGAATCAATCTACTTGTATGTTCTCTGCCAAACAGAGCAATATTTCAAAGTGCTCCCATGAGAACATTTAAGACATGAGCTAAGACTTTCTGTGTACAGAACATTTTTTATATAAAATGGTCCCTAAAGTACTTATTAAATAAAGAGGCATTTTTCATGCAAACAGTAGGGATATTAAAGACTGAAATTCAATCGCATACTGAAAATGCACTAATCTAAAAGACAGCACAGGAGTGGAAGGACCCGAGTTAACATACTGCTCCATTAGTGAGAACTTTACAACACAGTCAGGGACTGGCTTATCAGGACAAAAGAGCATTGATTTCACAAGGATCAGAGTCCTGCGGATTGCCTTGGGCAAGAGCTCCTGGATACAATGCATACGAACAACATAGCACAATGTACAAGAGCAATCTTGAAGGCTTACATTGTTCAAGAGGTGTCTTCAAGTTAAGTTATGGCCCAAAAGATTATGCAAAAAATGGCACCTTCTTAGTCAACAGATCTACTCCCAATGTGTGTTCAGAATCATGCCTGCTGACTTTAATGACAGCTTGCCAGAGGTTCTTGTGAAGACCAAGACTTGAACGGGGTTCAAAAAAAGAACAGATACATTTGTGGAGGTTAGGTCCATCAATAGCTATTACCCAGGATGGATAGGAATGGTGTCCCTAGCCTTTGTTTGTCAGAAGCTGGAAATAGGTGACAGGAGAGGGATCAAGTGAAGATTCCCTGTTCAGTTCATTCCCTGTTCTGTTCATTCATGGAGAAAGTGGCCCCATTTTATTATTTTTGTGTGTGCACAGAGATAATCCATAGGGTAACACTGGCAACTCCTCATTTTTCTCAAGGGTATATTTGTGTTGCAGACCCCAAGATTTTATTTATAGATTCTTATGTTCAACATGTACATGAGGTCACTAGGGAGGACAGCAAGGCAGCGTGAGCTGCATTATCTCCAAAAGGTCGAGACCCAGTTTTAAACTTTCCACTTCATCTAAGACAGCAGTTGTAGCTGGCTGGCTGAGGGCAGAATTTGGGCAGCGGAGTCTTATAAGGTTGGTAGTGATATGCAAGACAAAGAATACAGCTAGACTACTTATTCCACACCCAGAACAGAAACAACAAATGATCCTAAAAGTCTTGGATAAGAACAGCAACAGAGATTAATACAAAGTAAGTCCTGGGAAACAAAAACTAGAACATCCTGAAACTAGTGTGCCTAAATACGACTTTGGAATGAGGAGGAAAAAAAACCAAAAAAACCACAACACAGGCATAGCAAAAGATGATGATGGGCAATCTGAAGAAGTGGGTCTTTGCCCACGAAAGCTTATGCTCCAATACACTTGTTAGTTTATAAGGTGCCACAGGACTCCTTGTCACTTTTGCAGATCCAGACTAACACGGCTATCCCTCTGATGCTGGGCAAGTAAACTACAAGCTTAGCAACAAAAAACTAAATAAATCCCCATAATACCATGAATTGCAGAAATCCATCGAGTGTTGAGACGCACTCGGATCAGATCTCCAAAGCTGTCAGCAGTTGTGGATTAGGAGAAAGAAACTAGGCAGGAATTTTCAGCAATAAGGATAAGGCAATACAGACAGCAGACAAGCGAAAGTAGAATTTCAACTAAATGAAGCTAATTAAATACTTTAGTGATGACAGTGATTCAATTAATAAAAATACAAGTAACTTTTATATTAGAATATTTAAGCTAAGTATGGATTAACAGGAATGTTCATGAAAAGAAGCCATCTAATTTAGTGTCAGACACGTGATGCATCAACAAACATCAATGAGATAAAGAGGTTCCTGGCTACTATCTACACCAGAAAGACAGATATAATTTTGCAAACCACATCCTAGGTGAAGGATCCTCCCAACCACATAAACACGGTTTCAATCTGCAGAATACAAGAAATGGTGCCAACTGGTGATGTCCACATCAGAGTTTTGAAACCACTGCCATAAAACAATTGCTTTTTACAGCTGATCAGAGCTTATAAGGAGACGAGGTGGCTTATATTTACTGATTATGTAAGACCAGAGTTCACCTCAGAGTCAAGTGAAGAATATGCATTAGTCAAACATTGACCACAGCACAATGAATATCATAAGAGAGAACAACTTCTCTAGAAATGACAAAGGAAGAGAATTTTAGAGGACAGATATTTAAGTGATGACAAAAAGTGTTAAAATCTCTGGAATGGAAAAGTTACATATTAAGAAAGAACAGCTCTCTTTTTATCCAAATAGATGAATTCCAGAAAACTCTTCAACATACGTATAGTATAACAGTCTCAGAGGGCTAGTCTGTAACTTTAAAAACAATGAGTAGACCTGTCTCCAAGGTGTCACAGGACTACCTGTTTTTATACTATTAGAGAACATTCTCCTAATGAGAATGTTACTTGAATGTTACTTGTATTTTTATTAATACCTGATAGTATGATACCTGCTCCAGGTTCCTGTTAGCAAAGACTTATGCGTATCTTTCCCCCCTCACCACTATCCATTGCAAATGCATATCAGATATAAACACAAACAAAAAAAGGTTTCACGAACACAGTTAACAGCCTGTAGTGTAGGCTCTTTTCTCACAACAATGAATTAGAGGCACAGATGATGTAAAGTCCTCAGTTCAAAAATATATGAGGCCATGTCCACTTCAAGAAAATTTTTGAATTTACCAAATTGGACTTAACAACTCCCGATTTAACAAATTCAAACTTGCGTGTCCTCACTAAGGGGAAGCACTCAAATTAGTCCGAGGCAAACTGTTAATGTGGACGTGCTACCCGGGACTCAGAGCCCCAGGAAGGACTCTGGGGAGCTGTGGGAAGCCTCCTGGAGGCCAATTAGTTTGAATTAGAGGCACTGGAGCACCCACGCTAACATTACTTCAGATTTACAAGTTTGAAATCAGCATTACTCTTCATGAAAAGCAGGAGTAGAGAGTTTGAATTCCACATCGCTTACTAATTCAAACATCACATCATCTGGTCAGAAGTCTTATATCACAGGACAATACATTTCATCCAGTTATCCCTGTATCCCTGTTATTTCTGACAAAGATCCTGGTGTAGACCAGGGCTTACTGAAACAGAATAAAGTAAAATATACATGGATAAACAGGGAAACTTCACGTTATTAGCTGGGGTACAGAAAGGGGCAACTTTAAGAGGTGGAAATCCTGCCGGAGCCATCCTAAAGAGACTGAAATACGTACTATGCCAGGTAGAGCTCAATTCTGAAATACAACTGAAGAGGACAAACAAAATATCAATAACCTAAAATAGAAAGTATCAGAGGGATAGCCGTGTTAGTCTGAATCTGCAAAAGCGGCGAGGAGTCCTGTGGCACCTTATAGACTAACCGAAGTGTTGGAGCATAAGCTTTCGTGGGCAAAGACCCACTTTGTCAGATGCATGTCAGACAAAGAGGGTCTTTGCCCACGAAAGCTTATGAAGAAGCAATAATCAGCATGGAGTGTGAGAGATTGAAAAACTGGCAAAGTGAAATACAATTTTAACAATGTAAACAGTGAAGAAATCCTATTTCAGGAGGTGCTTTTCAATAGGGAAGACAAAGATCAGCAATTTTAAAATACAATGAAGTTTCCCTAAAGAAGAAATCTCAAATCAAGCAATTTGGAAAACAAGTGAATTATACTCTGAAAAAGTGAACACATGCAAGGAACAGGTGAGCCAAATAACAAGGGGTCTATTTACATCATCAGAGTTGTATTTCTTTACCTAAGGTGAGTACGAGGAAACAAAAATTGATTGTCAGCCCTGCAGAACCACTAGGAGAGCTAACAGATTATCTTTGGATTCACATATAATCAATAGAATTACTGCTCCATTTCAGGGGCATCTGTGCTATTCCACTGTCTTCAAATCATTCATAAATTCATAGAGCTTAAGGACAGAAGGCAACATCACGTCATCTGGTCAGAAGTCTTATATAACATTTCATCCAGTTATCCCTGTATTAGGCCAAATAACTTGTGCTCTCATGGATCCCTGCAACCCCACTAAAAGCAGCAAGGCTACTTAGAGATGTAACTGAACGCAGCATTTGGCCGATAGATTCTCTATTACTGGTGATGATGCACACGCCAAAAAAAGAAACAGGTTGACTGAGAAAGTCTGTAAGACTGCTTTCTGTATCAAGTTTGCAAAACAAGATGAGTGTTCGGAGATACTTTGTTTTACTGTTGGCGTCTCTTCCAAATAGTATTCCAGTGGAGCTCAATCAGCTACCCAGGAAGACATCATCATGCCACACATTTCAGAATGAAAAATGGTGAGGAATATTCTTTATACCAGTTATTGTTCCTGAACAAATGCAAGCTGCCCACACGATGCCACTAAAAAAATTAAAAGGCGTACACCACAATGGAAATGCTGGGAATTAGATCTGTGAGCCCTACCCTGGTAAAGGGAAAACCAACAGAGTCAATTAAGGAAAGATTGGTACAACACTTGGATAAGTATAATCTGGTATGCTCAAAGCAGCATGGTTACTGTAAGAAAAAACTGTGCCTCTCCCAACTGTTACTTGGAAAAAATAGTAAAATAGATTGACTTCAACTAGTGGGATATTTCATGTGGATTTTCAAACACTTCTGATAAGGATCCTTATAAATTACTACTTAGGAAAACAAAAGAGGTAAAAGTATATTGCCTTGCATTACTAACTGCTTAAGAGTTGTTCCAGCAAACAGGAAAGTCAGCAGCGAGTATATTCCGGGGATTGATACTGGGACTTGAATTATTTAAAAATATCGAGGACAAGCAAACTGTCATTTCCATTTAGTAAAAATTGCCTATCTAACCATTCTGGTGAATTTTGCACATTAATGGTTCAATAAATTAACATAATGTAATCCACATTGGCAACACGAGTCTATACTTCATACAAACACTGACTAGTTCCAAGGCTGATGGACTTCCCAAGGAAAAACTTCAGTATGATCGGATAGCTCAGTCAGGATGTCTGCCGATTGTGCAGCAGGCAGAGAGGAAAAAAAAGTTTACTTGGGTACATTGTATAGATGATAATCACCACAACATTAGATTCTAATAATGTTATTCTAAACCAGTGCCTGTTGCTTGCCACCTTACTTTCAGGAAAGTATGGCCAACACACACACACACACACACACACACACACAAAAAAGAAACAGAGTATGTGTAGAAGTATTTGAAAATGAGCTATGACAAGCTACTGGAAAATTTAGCCTTTAAAAAGACAAGTATTAATCAGAGCGGTCTAATTTAATTGAAGTTTCTAGTCTTTGATCTTTCTTATCTTGTTTTTTTATTTGTGAGACAAGGGAACACTCAAAATTAAAGGGCAATAAATTTAACATAAATCAGAAGAAATATAACTAGTTAACCTGTAAAATTCACCCACCCCCCATAGGTAGTTATCAAAATAGTGAAACTATATTATTATTATGTGATCGTTCACAATAGTAAGTATAAAAAAAATTAAACCTCTTTCTTCATATCAGTTGATTTTAGGGACAATTAAGCTATGAAGACTTCCATGTTCCTCAAGAAATAGTTATTGCTTATCATTGGATGCAAAATGCCAAACTAGGTAGGCAATATGCTCTAGAATGAAAAATCCTATTTTAAAAATTAAAGGCTCTCCATCTTTTGGAGCCAATAAAGATCCAGATATATACTAAACCCTTTAAAAAAAGGCAAATGGAAGCCCTCCCTTGCCCTCTTACTACTCAGAAGAAAAAAGCAGTACCTTAAGATGTTTGGATGGAAGAGCCTGTTCATGAGTTGGATCTCTTTCAGCATGTTTGCTCGGTTACTACTCAGCATGTTCATCTTCAAAGCCATCACCTGGTCTGAAGTTTTGTGTCTCACCTACAGAACAAAAGCAAAATGAGTGCATGACATTTTAATGACAGGAAATGTAAAGTCATGGAGCCATTAAAAGAGTAGCATAAAAGCAATCCCTTTGTGTCTGAAACGTCTCTAGCGTAGGATATGGCTTTCCATTACCAGAGTGCTAGAATACCTCCCAAGTATTTTAAAGTCACCATTTCTCCCTCTTCTATTACTATCTGTAGGAGAAAAAGCTTGGTAAGTTCAGAGGATTTACTTACTTGTTCATATTTGTATGAACAAGTGTAAAGAAACTGAAAAAGGTACACTGAAGAACCATTTTTGTTCCAAATATATTTATTTCCATGGTTACTCAGTCTCTTGCTGGAGAGAGTTCCACACTCTAAATCCCATGAAAGCTGTCTGCAATACACAAAAGCCCCTTTCTTCCTCCTTCTCCACCAGGGATGAGTTTCATTGTACCTGTGAGAGGCTGCTGTCATGAGAAATCAGGGTGCTTGATACAGAGGTTATCTGGAAAGCAGCTTGAGCCAACCCTACAGAGGTCTTTGGACATTAGGACAAAGACCCTGAGAGGGACTCTTCATTTATATTATAAAGCAGCTCCATCTTGTTACAAGAGTTCCTCTTCACAAGTACTCCCCCGCTCTCCCCACTCCATTCCCACATCTAATTAACAGAAGTTTTGAAAAGGGTTAAGCTTTTCCTTTTTTTTTTTTTTTGCTTGCACAACACACAAAAAATCTTTAGCCAAACAGACATGGGAGTGGAAAAGCATAATTAGCCATGTATTTCTTCCTGACACGCCCCAAAAAAAGCTATTACCAAGCAATAAATAAATTATCCTTTATATCAAATTCCAAAACCATTGCTCATTTGCCAATATTGGCACATTGTCGAGGTAAAAATCTTGCATTGTAACAAATGTCTACCTGTGTCACTACACAGCAGATATTAAGAGTAAATGATGACAAATGCATTGAGATTGTTAGCATTTATACTTCTACTTTTCACATCTTTCTCTCAGGTTGGGCAATGAAAATCAGTTTCACTTTCAAATACTTAATGTTGCAGCAAATGTTTAGTTTTCAACAACTGCAGGGGAATGTTTGCTTAAGTACTGCTTGCATTGAAATTAAAATCAGTTGTGAAATATTTCTGTTGGTTTCAGACTTAATTATAACTTGGTTTTATACAATTAATTTTAAGGCAAACGTAAATTGACAAAGCCCATTTAGATAAATCCTGCTCGATTTCTCTACGATTTTTGGAGGACCATTCAGTTTATCCACTATTTATATAAAATAAGATTTTAGGAAGTTATATTATATTTATTAATTCACATCAGAATTTCTGCTTTCATAACCAAACAGTTCACCAATCTTAAGTTTCACAAACACACTTTAGCTAGTTTAAATACTTTTATAAAAAGGTCATCAATAACTAATAACCCCAGTTCTGTTACTTTCCTTAATTTTGATGCCCTAAGAATACTCGCTCATTCTGCTATAATTTTTCCTTGAAGCAATGCAAACAAAACTGGACACTGTGCTTCAAAAGCAGTCTAATCAATGCTTTATAAATAGCATAAAACTCTAGGCCTTCAATAACACCTTCCACTCATCATTATACATCCTGTTAGGCTTTACAGCCATTATACGCTTGACCAAGAAACCCCCAAAACTCTCTTTCCTATACAGCATTAACTAGTTCAGTGCCATTTAACTACAACCTGGTTTGGACAGGATATCTAGCCAAGCACATAACTTTAGACTTAGACATACAACATTTCATAATCCACCTCAGTCTGATGACCACATCTATTAAATACCCTGTAAAACAACTACTCCCCAGCTTCTGATTCCCCCACCCGCCCACTTTTGAAATCCTCTAAATTTAGTGGTTTTACTTGTTGAAGCTTGGGGAGTGTTTTGGTGTAGGGTTTTCATCATAGTTTTAAAAAGGAGTGCGCTAGTTAAAACACAAAGCCCTGCAGAATCCTCTCCTACAACCCAGCACAAAAGACAATAGACCTTTATTGTCAATTCTCTGCTTTCAATTCACTAAAAAATTCCTCACCTATTTAAATATGGATTGGGCAACTGTTTACTAACCATTTATAAAATAATCCACTATGTAGAAGCTTTCTGAAAAACCCAAACATTAAAGTGATTGCTTCCACTCTATGTAGACCTATAGGGTTTATTTAGAAAATAATTTAATTTATATCACTTGATTTACCTTTCAGAAAGCCAAGCTACTTCACATGATTAACTTGTATTTTTTTTTTTTTTTACTAGGAATATGAAAATGTAACCATGTACCTGGTTAACCAATGAACCTGGGTTCATTGGTTAACCATTACAGTTACATGCAGGCTCCCAGTACGCACGAGGAGCCAGCTTTTAAGTCAGTTTCCCGCATGCACTAGCTCCTGAGGAGCCGCCTACCAACTCTGTGTAACTGATGAATTTTTCAGCAGTTACACACATTTTAACAACTCTATTATTTTTTACAGCGTACTTAAAAAAAAACCCCAAAAAACCCAAGAACATTTCCTACAACGTTTGATTGAGACATTTAGAACTTTTATTTTCAACCGAGTACTTCTCTAAATAAAGTACACTCACTATTCTCTAGTCATCTAATACCTATCAAGAAGGCTTTTGCTACTAGAAAACAATGGTTAACCACCTCAAGCTATCAATGATTGCTCCTCTTTGATTTCTCATTACACATATCTGGTCTCAAAAATGAAATTTAATTACCTTTCAATTCTTTTTCCTTTGCTTCCCACTCTGACCCATTTTCCAACCTCACCAGATAGCATCATTTTAGGGAACTTTTCACACACCATATGGATACCTCCTTGCACCTCACCATATCCAGTCTCTGACCTAGTTATACTGATTCCTCCTCAACAGCCACCAACGGCTCTCTCAAACTACTGTTCCATTTGTCTCCTACTCTCTCACACAAGCTTAGTTACTGTGCTCTGTCCCCTAAACCTCTGGCCAATATCATTGCCCTTATCTCCCAAAGAGCTTCTCTCCCTCCAATCCTAACTTTAAGCAAGTCCCCATTACATCAGTAACTCCTGTTATTCCCCCCACACAACTTCCTTCACCTGATGTCTCTCAGTGTCTTGCCTAATGTTGCTGTGTAGACCTCCCCTAAGAAACAATTTCAAAATAACTAGAGTTATTTCAAAATAACTTAGTCCATGTCTACACAGCAGGCTGTTATTTTGAAATAATACTGAAATACTGTGAAGCTAGAGGACTTCTTACTCCAACTCCTGCAACCCTCATTGTACAAGGAGTAAGGGATGTTGGAGGAAGAGTGCTCTATTTTGAAATAAGTGCTGTGTAGACGCTCCCAATTTCAAATTCAAAATAAGCTACGCAACTGACATAGCTCAATTTGCATAGTTTATTTCGAATTAAGTCCTGCTGTATAGACACACCCTTTGTCTTCTTTCAGATGGCAGGATTTGAGATCTAGGTTCCTCATCTGAGAAGCTCTCTAACTGCCAGGACTCAGTCGTTTTTGGGACCATTTCTTTCTAGGAGACTGTCCACACTACTTATCCTCTACACAATCTAGGCCATTAAAGCCCAAAGTGAGGCAAAGGAATTGAGGGCATGTTTTAATCAGTGCAGTTGCTTTTGAGGAACTATAGGCTATCAAACTCGAGTCAGAACACCTTTTGATTATGACGCAAGATCCATATTTTTGAGAATTCTCCCGGTGATGAGGGCAGCAGAATGATTCAAGAAATAAATAACTGCCGTCTAAACAAGGGGAGCAGAGTGCATGTCTCAGATATGGGCAAACTTCCCTTCACATCTGTACATGCTGTTCAAGTGCATCCCTCACTGAGATTTGGGAAGTATATGTAAACCTTGCTTATTCAATTTTTTTATTGCCTAAAACTCCTTCTAGAATCAAAACCATGGCACCCTCCAATATGTTTCTGCTGATTTTACAAAATGCCAGCTCTACAAATGATAGGTGTCCTCCCAGTATTTCTAGCCACTGAAATTTAGTTGTTCATAGATATGTTAGATTATCAATTCTTAAAGCCCAGTAAGTAAGTATTCAGCTTGTAAAATAGTGTGTCACTTGGAAGATTTATGGTGCTAACTAAAACTTTATTAAAATAAATTATGACAGAAGTTAGGCTGTTGCATCAATCACTAAAGGAATTGGATCAGGTCATGGCCATTTTCACATGGATTATCAGTTATATAACGTCACTACTCCCTAGATTCTGTCAGAGAGAAAGAAATATGCAGAGTGTAATAAACATTGCCAACAAGAACCAGTAAGTATGCATCATTAGGACTCTAGTATGGACTCCAAAGACAAAATTTAGCAGTAAAAAAGCCCATAATTCCAAGAGCAAGAGACTCAACTCAAATTGTAACACGTTTCTATTACAGAAATGTTTGTTTTGGGAGACAAAAATGCACAATTGTGGGCACCTTACTGTCCCCAGAGACACTCTCTAGTACTACACTAGGAACTAAACCAAAACCCAAGTTTTGCCACTCAAATGTTACTACAGAGCTGGTTCTGCAGAGCAGGGAGTTTAAAATTATTGTGATATATTCTACACTGAAGGTCAAATAAGTTCTACTCAATATTTCTTTGGCAATCAAACAAAATTTTACAATTAATTCAAAAGCAGTACAATTTCCATTATTTTGTAAATCTATTCATTATATGCTTTAAGAAAAGCCTTCATTTTTCTGTTAATATTGTTTGTTTCCACAGTGCATGGTAATTTTAAAACCAGAGCACATAACACAGTAGGTATGGAGTATTTTTAACAATACTTCGTCATCACTAGGTTGTTCTTGGTCAAACTCAGAAAGCAAAGAGACTACTATCTTATTTTGAGAGAAAGCACTCAGTTTGATCAGATGGCTGTTGGTCCAGACTTTGGCATCAGATATAAACAGGCACAGCCTGCAAGGTTAAGGGGAAGAAAGTTGATTTTATATCTACTTTAGCAAAATATTGATAAATAAAACTGCCCTGGAGTTCTAGAGCAAACTCAGAGTTAGAAGTGGCAATTGGGTGGGGTGTAGGAATAGAAAAGAAACCAAGGGGGTAAGTTTAATTTTTCATTTTGCTACGTCATCACAAAGCCAAGGCAAGGAAAACATCGGTTTTTAAGTCCCGGCTTGATAAAGCCCTGGCGGGGATGATTTAGTTGAAGTTGGTCCTGCTTTGGGCAGGGAGTTGGATATAATGACTCCTGAGGTCTCTTCCAGCCCTAGAGATTCTATGATTGGGCTGAGTGTCAATTTCCAAATTCTAATGTCAGCTCTGTTGCTAACTCATTGAGTAGCTTTGGGCAAGTCATTTCACCTCTATACTTTGCCAAAACGAGGATGATTAACTTAACTTTACATTTGTGGAACATTCTGAAGACGTGAATATACAATATCTCCCCACCCAAGTTAAAGTATCTGCTAAATATTCCCTTCATTGTTCTGATTTTTATCAAGTATACCTAAAATGTTTTTTGCCTCTTATTAATCATATAAACAGCTCAGTTTGTGTGCCAGTACTTTGATAAGAGATCACAAGCTATCCTGTCTCTTATTGTCCTGGCACAAAATCTGGCCGCATATCCACACCATCATCATCTCTCTTCATTGCATAAGTAACTTGCTAATCATGAAGCATCTAAAAATAGTTTAACTTGTTGATTTCCTTTTTAGAATCTGCATGGGGAATGTAAAAAGGAAACATTTTATAAAAAACGTTTTGCTATGACAGCATTTTCCCCACCTTCCTTTTTACTCATCAAAAACATTTGTTTTTTTAATAAAGCTTCTCTTTTCTCTTTGAGCTTGCAGTGAAGTCAAGATCTTGTGTTTAGGACATCAGTCTGCTGCTACAGAAGTAACTGATACAGAACGTCTTTGTTATAAGTTGCCCCGGTATACAGCTGTTCTGCACTAAAGTCGTTGATGCTTGTAGGAACTGATGCATTTTAAGTCCTCCCGTTCCCCACTTTTAAGTCGCGCAAAATACCCCCAATTTATGCAAATGGAAGTCAGCTGCAGAAAAAAAATTAAGTTGTTTCGCTATAAGTCCAAGTTTTTGGAACATATCTTGGACTTATAGCGAGCACAGACTGTATCACAAATACAGATAAAGGATTTCACCAGTGCCTCAGATAAGATGGTATATAAGGAAAGAGCATGTAACTGATAGTAGGTCTGATGCATCTAAATTTGCATCTTCCTGAAGGCTTTTCTGTAGTGCCACAATGACATTTTAATTTTAAAAAGTTACAAATAAGTTACAATTTGATGTTAAGTATTTTATTGGTAAAGCTTCCAAGAAGAAAGTTTGCCTGGCAGACTGCCACAATTTAACTACACATCTCCCAGTATCATAAATATCTGAAGTCACAGAACATACCAATGAACCTCTTGGGACAGTATCTTCCAGTGCTCTGTACTGCACACTGGGAACAGAAGGAAATAAAGTGCATTACTACTACCACAAGGATGCAGTCAGTCTACATGAGCTCCAATCAATGTCCCCGTAACACGCATCAGATGAATAACATTCCTCTTTCTGGCACACATATACGCCTGTAGACACAATCTGCTGTTTTAGGATGATCAAACATACCAAGAACAGTTTCTATTAGAACCATCTGTCCTCTCACACACCTTTACTTGATCTTCAAACACTCATCCACCCATAAGAATTCCCCTCACCCCACCTCCTCATTGTCTTTACACCCACTGTCAAGGTCAAAGGTAAGTATTTAGGATGGAAAAGGAGAGTTGCAATGGTTTTTGAAATTTTCCTTTCTAAACCTGGTTTCAGTAAGTAGCACAGAGATAGACTGTCACTAGTCACAAACCATTAAAATGTATCATCTGAGAGGCATCGTATTACAGTACCTTGCTGTAGGGTGACAATACAAGAAACACTAAAAATTCCCACAGACAGCCCAACACAGATCTCAGAAGAACAGAAAGCGAACAGATCATTTTAACCGTGCTTGAAAAGTTGTGAGGTCTAAGATGAAAGAAACGTATTTTTGTGCTAGACTTGGCACTTGCTTTTCTACTGGGAAACCACACAACGAAGATGACTCTCAATGGCATAGCCCATAGCAGAGGCCCAACTCGCTTCACAAATGTTTAAAACAAACAAACAAAAAAAACCCAACACCACCCCACCATATCACTGCACTCAAGTGCAGTCACTATCTAGGTTATCCTGTTTTGACTGATCACATAGTATCGGAACACCTTTATCATCATGTAAGTAAATACCGTATTTATCTGCAAAATGCCAAAAATAGGAAGTTTTAAAAGGTCAAAAAATTGGAAAAGTTGCCAAGTAGCTAATAACTTTAATATTAATGTGATTAATTTAAGCTGATTTTTTTTAAATCAAGTTTCTCACTGAACATTCTTTAAATAGTGTGTCCTAAATTCTTTTTAAAGACTGAAATAATTGTTCTGCTCTCTTCTAGATGTTGAGGAAGGTCTTTTCAGCCAAGAATGCAACGTGCTAAGCAAGGGAACAAAACGTAACCAAAAAAAAAAAAAAATCAACACACAAAAACAAAAAAACCCCCCAACAATAATGTTGTCTGTTAATTTCCTCCAATCACAGTAATGTTACATCTTACTTATAACAGCAACAGGTACAAAATTTTCTACACAGAAATGTAATGTTCAAGTTGATATTTTATAAGTTGTTTCAAGACCATCACAAATTTGGTTCTCTCTAGTTTCTATGTGGTGGTTGCCTAACATGACAGCGATATCCAAACTCTTCCTAGCCTCTGTCTGCCAGAGGCTGGAAATGTGTGACGGAGGATGGATCACTTGATGATTATCTGTTCTGTTTGTTCATTCACTCTGGGGCTGCTGGCACTGGCTGCTCTCAAAGACCGGATAACAGGCTAGATGGACCTTTCTGATCCAGAATGGCCATTCTTATGAAAGCACACAGATCGCTAAATACACATCAGTACACTTTCCCTAAGTTTTCATGGCTCACATAATAATGAAGCAGATTTTGTGCCACCACTGTTCTCTCCCCTCAACCTCTGTTGCATTCTGGGAGCACAATCCAGACCAGTAAGTAGTGTCAGCACCTACCCAGTGACCCTTATCTGCCTTAAAACTTTTCTACTGTATCTGCCTAGGACATTCACAGCCAGCAACAAGCAAGCCTAAATCTGTCTGCTGGGCATCGCTGAGTGAGGTGCTGACTCCAGCAGCCCGCCTACAGAATAATAGTCCCATGCTGGCTTCCATGCACTAAGTGTCTGTATCCCTGCAGGCCTACCGCAGCAACTCAGAGCCCAGCATCATATATCCATTCCTTAACACACACTGCATACATACATGATGCAAGCATATTAATGATCTACGAGTTATTAGTTTTCCAACAACATATTACATGACACCTTTTAAATAAAGATTATAACCACAGAATTGGAGTACACTAAATCAGTCAAGCCAGCTGAAACCTGATACCATTGAACCCCTGACCCTCTCACTCCGAGATGTTCTTAAAGTTTACCCTCCCCCCCCCAACCTCACCCACACCCTCAATTCCACTTGGCATACAGTTTCTCCTATGCCTTAGCAGCTCAGTTCTGGGGCACTGTTCCGTCCTGTCAGAGGTATGTACAGATGATACACAGTGCAAGAAAACATCCCTCTTAAACAAAACAGGCACCTAGAATACCTACCAGTGTGAACCACTGAAGTGTCAAATCAGTGGCAGGTCCTAAATCCCTGAGATTTTCCTTTTGCCATTTTGTTAAAGCCTCTATGGGGAGGGGCTAGGGTTTATAGCCTAAGAACCTGGCTACAGAATGAAACTGGGTGAATGGGTCAAGGTATTAGTGTTACCAGCAAACAAGACGACTCAACCAGCACAGTGTAGAAAGCAACGGGGGTGGGACACAGGAAGGATTCTGTCTGTTTCACTGCAGAGGCAGAAAGAAGGAACTGTAGGAAGGTCAGACTCATTCAGCACTTCATGCTCTTGGGTGTGGGATGAGGGAGCATCTAGGCCATGGGCAGAGACTTAATTGCCACTGATGGCCAAAATAATCTAATCTCACATACATGAGCCCCATATGTGGAATCCATGTGGCCAATAACTCAAAGAGCCACCCACGTTTCTGTTCATTTACAATTTATAAACAGCAGGATTAGTAGAGCTCCTAATGGAATTCTTCAGCTGCTGAAACTGTTGGTGACCGATGAATGTCATTGTCAAGGAGAAAAATGTGTGGATGGGAGGTCTCCATTGAACATCTAGATGCTACAGAAAGGTCCTGGCAGTTTTCAGTAGTATGGAATTCTATCCTCAAACTTGATAAAATCATTGTCCCAGGATGATGTTATGTGCGGGAAGGTCTCAATTTCACTCAATGAGATTTAAAAGCAAAGTGATCATTAATGACCACACAAAGAGCTATGTGCATATTTTATATTTAGTAAGTGTTCTGCCCTGGTCAAAATCCTCTCAATTCCTTAGGTTTCATCGGGATACAGTGAAATATTTCGGCACCCACCCTCTTTGCATAGTGTTGCAACGTATGTTAACAGTACCTGCATTTCAGCTCTATCTGAACACTGAAAGGTATAAAGAAATGCAAAACCCTTATCACTTCACAGTACATCAGGCACCAAACTGCTTCCTTTTCTCAAGTATCACCTTGTGTCAATACGCAAAAACCCTTTGCTTATTCTACAGTTTTCTTTAGAATCACAGAGCTAGAAGAGAGCTCAGGAGGTCAAAGTCCAGCCCCCGACCAAGGGAGGACCAATCCCAACCAAATCAACCCAGCCAAGGCTTTGTCAAGCCAAGACTTAAAAACCTCTAGGGATGGAGATTCCACCACATCCCTAAATAACCCATTCCAGTGCTTCACCACCCTCCTAGTGAAATAGTTTTTCCTAATGTCCAACCTAGACCTCTCCCACTGTAACTTGAGACTATTGCTCCTTGTTCCGCCATCCGTCACTACTGTGAACAGCCTCTCTCCATCCTCTTTGGAACCTCCCTTCAGGAAGTTGAAGGCTGCTATCAAATCCCCCCTCACTCTTCTCTTCTGCAGACTAAACACACACAAATCCCTCAGTCTCTCCTCATAGGTCATGCGCTCCAGCCCCCTCATCATTTTGGTCACCCTCCACTATACCTTCTTTAATGCATCCACATCCTTTCTATAGTGGGGAGCCCAGAATGGGACACAATAAACCAAGTGTGGCCTTACCAGAGCCGAATAAAGGGGAATAGTCACTTCTCTGGCTCTGCTGCCAAAGCTCCTCCTAATGTAACCTAATACGCCATTAGCCTTCTTGGGTACAACGGCACACTGTTGACTCATATCCAGCTTCTCATCCACTGTAATCCCCAGATCCTTTTCTGCAGAACTGCTACTTAGCCATTCGGTCCCCAGACTGTAACAATGCTTGGGATTCTTCCGTCCCAAGTGCAGGACTCTACACTTGTCCTTGCTGAACCTCATCAGATTTCTTTTGGCCCAATCCTCTAATCTGTCCGACCCTATCCCTGCCCTCCAGCGTATCTACCTCTCCCCCTAGCTTAGTGTCATCTGCAAACTTGCTGAGGGTGCAATCCATCCCCTCATCCAGGATATTAATAAAAATGTTGAACAAAACTGGTCCTAGAACAGATCCTCGGGATACTCTGCTAGAAACCGACCGGCAACCTCACATCGAGCCGTTGATCATTACCCACTGGGCCCGACAGTCTAGCCAGCTTTCTATCCATCTTACAGTCCATGTATCCAAT
>JANRFK010004893.1:58615765-58626120 GCA_030068395.1 Apalone spinifera | reverse complement strand
CAGCTTTTCCCACATCATCTGTCACTAGGTTACCTCCCTCATCCAGTAGGGGCCTCACACTTTCTCTGATCACCCTCTTCTTGCTAATATGACTGTGGAAACCTTATGTTACCCTTTGCATCCCTTGCTAGCTGCAATTCCAGTTGCGCTTTCACCTTCCTGATAACTCCCCTGCGTTCGAGCAATATATTTATTCTCCTCCCTGGTCATCTGTCCAAGCTTCCACTTCTTGTAAGCTTCCTTTTTGTATATAAGCTCACTGAGGATTTCCCTGGTAAGCCAATTTGGTCGCCTATCATATTTGCTTTTCTTGCTGAGCATTGGGATGGTTTCTTCCTGTGCCTTCAATAAGGCTTCTTTAAAATACTGCCAGCTCTCCTGGACTCCTTTCCCCTTCATGTAAGCATCCCAGAGAATCCTGCCCCATCAGTTCTCTGAGGGAGTCAAAGTCTGCTTTTCTGAAGTCTAGGGTGTTTATTTTGCTCCTCTCCATTCTTCCTTTGGTTAGGATCCTGAAATCTGCCATCTCATGATCGCTACTTTCCCTACTAGTTCCTCTCTGTTTGTGAACAGCAGGTCAAGCTGCGCATGGCCCCGGTCAGTTCCTTCAGCACTTGTACCAAGAAGTTATCTCCAACATTCTCCAAAAACTTCCTGGATTGTCTGTGTACTGCTGTATTGGTCTCCCAACAGATGTCAGGGTGATTAAAGTCCCCCATGACAACCAGGGCCTGTGATCCGGAAGCTTCTCTCAGTTGTCTGAAGAAAGCCTCATCTACCTCATCCACCTGATTCAGTGGTCTATAGCAGACTCCAACTCCAACATCACCCCTGTTGTTTCCACTTCTAAACTTAACCCATAGACTCTCAACAGGTTTTTCTCCCTTTATATACTGGAGCTCCGAGCAATCATACTGCTCTTTTACATACAATGCAACTCCTCCTTTTCTCCGTCACCTGTTCTTCCTGAACAGTTTATACCCTTCCATGACAGTGCTCCAGTTATGAGAGTCATCCCACCAAGTCTCCATTATTCCAATCAACTCATAGTTCTTTGAGTGGGCCAGGACTTCTAATTCTTCCTGTTTGTTTCCCAGGCTTCTTGCATTTGTGTACAAACACCTTAGATAACCAGTTGATTGCCCTACCTTCTCCATTCAAGTCAGGGGTCCTCCTTGTGTTTCTTCCCGGTATCTGACTTCCTCACTTACCTCAGGGCTTTGGTCACCGTCCCCCAACGAATCTAGTTTAAAGCCCTCCTCACTAGGTTTGCAAGCCTGCCCGCGAAGATGCTCTTCCCTCTCTTGGTTAGGTGGATCCCATCTCCTCCTAACAATCCTTGTGCCCAGAACAGAGTCCCATGGTCGAAAAAAAACCAAAGCCCTCTCTAACACCACCTGTGCAACCACGAAGATTTCTACAAATCTTCCTTCACAATGCCTACTTTTTTAAAATTTTAGCATATAAATAATAACTAACCCTTCCACTGCTTCTGAGAGTGAGAAACAATGCACAATAAAAAGATACTCCATGGTACTGGGTGTATAAGAAGTGTTTTTTTCCCACTGTGATATTTGTTGGGTTAGCTTAAGCCAACTGAAAAGCCTGAATTTGAACAACTTTTTTCATTTGTTAGGCACACTCAACAGAGATATTATGATGGCAATCATGCCCTATTTTGCCCCTTAAAACAGAGACAGAGAGGATAATTCAGTATAGCAAGAGACAGCTGAACAAGCCTACAATTAAAATTCCACAGGAAAAAGCAGAGGGGTAAAATGCATAGATTCTGCTTTCAGCCAGAACCCAAAAAATAGTCCTATCACCTCCAGGTCATGTGGCAAAGCTCCCCTTCACAATCATCTGAACATGGGAGCGCTGTGGATTGGAAATTGTAAGAGAATTGTTGGAGTGAGAGAAGAATAAATTGCATGATGTGGTGGTGATTATTATACTCAACTCTATTATTGTAACTAACTTATTCATAGACTTTAAGGCCATAAAGTAGCCAGTAGATCCTCACTCATAGGCCAATCAATTTCATCCAGTTGCCCCATACTGAGCCCAATAAAACTTGTTTGGCTGACGTTGGTCTTCCAGAAGAGCATCCAGTGTTGAAGATACCCACACTTCCCTTTGTAGTTTGTTCCAATAGTTAACAGTCCTCTGGGGGGGGGAAAAAAATCTGTGCCTCATTTCCAGTTTGAAATTGTTTGACTTCAGCATCTAGTCATTGGTTCTTGTCATGCTTTTCTCTGCTAGACTGAAGAGTCCTTTAGCGCTCAGTATTTTCTTCCTGAGATGGTACCCATGCACGGAGAACTGTGCCGTCTCTCCATCTTTGATAAAGCTCCTGTGTTGAGTTTATGTCCCTCATTTTAATAAATGTTTTTATCAATCCTCAATTGATTTATATGGCTGCTGTTTGCTCTTACTGCAATTTTTCAACACGTTTTAAAATGTGGACACTAGACAAGTACACGCTAGGTTAGCACTTTGATTCATCACAAATAATAGGCTCTAGCTAGGGTATTAACAGCATGTGAACAAGTGCCATCTTTATAGCAATTTAAGTACAACAAAACAAACATCTTTTACATACCAGTCATCTAATGGATGCACACAGATCTCACAAATATCAACTGTATTGTGTATCCTCATCTCTAAATTTTAAGCAGTATTTGAGTACTGCTTAGTCCAGTTACATTAAGTAAGGCTATTAACTCAAAGGACATTCCTTAATGCAACTGACAAATTCATCTTCCTAGTACAGACTGGTGATACCGCTCATGAGGACATGACAGATAATGATAACTAGAACCTTTAAAGTAAGTGGTAGATAAGCAGAAAAGGCAGATGTGGGTTTGAGGTTTCCTGTGTGATTTAGCTGACTTAGCTGATATTATCAGCTGACTTCTACTGCAGTGCTGCTTTTTTAATGTTTTTAATCACTATTAGAAATGTTTCCTTGCAGATTATTAGTTTGTTTCAAAGGAAACCTAGAGATGTTGCACCTGTATCTCTGAAAGCAAAACAGAATCCCCTGTTGGAGATCTGCATGACCACTACAGTAAACATTCTGACAAAATCACCAAGACTTCCACAAATAGGACAAAGCATGGAGAGGTCACCAGAGAAAATATGCAAGGTCCCCTTTACACATGGTCTTAACATTCCTATGTGACTCCACCAATTGCCTGCAGATTCAAGGTTTCCACAAAGTCAAGTTCATGCATATATTCTACTGATTCATAATGTACAAATATGACTCTGCTCAGTAACTACAAACTGAAAAAGAAAAACCCACTAGTTCCATTCACTGTTAGTTATTAGATCAGCTTCCAAGATTAGCAACTGAAATCAATACTTCTTTTCTATAAGGGAATCTTCCCTCAATAGTTGAACCACTGCCTCACCTGTGTTTCACAGTTGCAGCAGCTGCAACTAAGAACCAACTGTAAAGAGAGAGAAACAAGTAAGAGTTTAGATGACAAATGATGAAAAATGGTTAGGAAGCCTCTTTAGCCCAATGGTGTGCCATACAAGGTTTTATTTTAGTTTGGAAGGGAGGTGTGAAGCAAGAGAGATCATCAGCTGCATTTACAATGACCATGGGAGGTGGAAAGAAAGCATATTTTATCATTAAGTCTGTACAAACAAATACATAGCAAAGGCAAAACTGAAAAGAGCTATTGTATCAAGTAGTCAATACAAAGTCCAATTCTTAAAAGAAACTAAATGCAGGAGTATCTACTGTACTAAAAAAGGGCAGGAAGAAAGAAAAAAAACCTGCCCACTTAGTATGCTGCAAGTCCTGAAACCAAAAATATGAATTTACATAATAAGCAGCATGAACCAAGCTGTGGTTACAAGTAGACAGAAACAATAAACCTCATGTCCCAATGTCTAGCATGCTCAAAACTAACATTTTTCCTGCCTTCACCTATAAAGTGAAAATTGCACATAAGTACTTTCTACTTAATGATTGTGTGCATCACCACCATCTTCAGAGAGCACTTTCCTAGTTCTTCTGACTAAATCAGGGCTACACATCCTCTCACCCATGTCTTCTTGTACTGTACCTTTTAAGTCACTTAATGCTGCCTCTTTTCCATCCATTCTCTCTCCCACTTGCCCTTTTCTGGCTATTTGTGTTTGTTTTGTTTCTCCCTCCTCACCTCATTTTTTTTTTAATTCTCTATGTTTCTATCCCCCCTCCCCAATATTTGTTCACACTTGGTGACTCCTCCTTTATTTCTCACCAGGAAAACACAAATGTCATATTACTGATTTTGGAAGGGGGCAAGTGCTGGGGACATCTATTGGCATCTTGCACAGTTGATCTGAACATCAAGAAAAAAGAAGCTTGGGCTGGAAGCAGTCTGCTGTCTAAGCTGCTTCTAGGGCTAGCTACATGTGTGTGTGGCTCAAACTAGCTTCCACTGACGTTTTTTATATATCATGGCCCTTAAAAATCAGAGTTAGAGTAAGTTAACAGGGCATCAGAGAGGAAGGAAAGAGGGATGAGAATGGACAGAAGTTTATGATGAGTGCTATGAACAGAAAACTGCATGACTGTCTATCCAGCACAGGGGCGGCTAACCTGTGGTTCTTGAGCCACATGCGGCTCTTTGCTCACAGAAATGCAGCTCTCAGGGTTACGGTTTCTTCGGAGCCGCATGCCCGCTTTGTGCACACGCCCCAGTTCCTGGAGGGAGAAATGTGTGCCTGTGGCAACTCCGGTGAGACCCAGGCATTGGGTTAGAATGAGAGTGGCCTGGGAGTGCCTGGGTCCAGGGGAGCAGGAGGGCATTGGGTTAGAGTGGGGGGAGCCGCAGGGGCGTGGGTCTGGAGGAGGGCATTGGGTTAGCAGGGGGAAGGGGGCGGCTGGGAGTGCCTGGCTCTGGGGGAGGGATGTGTGGCTCGTTGCACTACTATCCACAGCTCTTTTGGCTCTTCGTGTCACTGGTTGGCCACCCCGATCCAGCACATAAATGAGCATTAAATTCAGTTAACGGTTTAAGGCTTTTAATAGATTAGCGTTGGAGGGTTTTCTTCAAGTGTGTTTTAAAAACAGATGCACTTTATAGCGAAATGTTAGACTCCTGACAAATGAGTAATATTTAGTACTTATATTATGCATTTATAACAAAAAGATGGAATAAAGAAACCAGGAGCATGAGTAACTATTAAACCCAGAACCTTCCACATAAAGAATATAACGGCTATACTGGGTCAGACCAATGGTCCATCTAGCCCAGTATCGTGTCTGCTGACAGTGGCCAATACCAGATGCTTCCGAGGAAAGGAACACAACAGGTAATCCTCACGAGATCCCTCCTGTTACCCATTTCCAGACAAAAATATACAGGCATCTACCATCTGATCTAGAGCAGAGTCTCATTACTGTTAACACTCTGTGTTATAGTGTCTGGCATAGCTTACAGCTAAAAGTGCCAAACTCGGGTCAGACTCTCAAACAACAGAGCAGATACGCCAAACTTAGTGTTTTCCTGGCGAGAAATTAAATTATATCCTATAATTAGATTTCACCAAGCCAATAACAAATGTACACTCCTGTACTAGTCTTGCCATGGACCATTCCCTTAAACTCCCCAACCCCTCTATCATCCGGGGGGGAAAAAACCAAACTTTATGATAAAAGGTTACTTATTACCAAAATTCACCACACAACAGGCTCGCCTAACCCCAAAAGGTCAGTCACTCACTCTAGTTCAATCAATGCTCCAAATCTCACAATAACAGCCAATTTCTTTAGTAAAATAAACCAATGACTTATTACCTAAGAAAATAAATGAGATTTATCAAAAGATTACAGCAGGTAAAATATATAACAGGTGGGTTAGGAGTTTAAGTCCAATTGGTAGCACAGATGTAACATCTGTGTTACCATCCCAGCATTTGTAAAAGCAGGGGTGTCTAAATTTCCCATTACTGAATGTAACAATCCATGCTTTGAATTTAGCATTCTTCTCATTTACAGTTCCAAGGCTTCAGTGCCAGTTACCAATTACAGACATGTATGTCATATTTTAGAGCCAGCCACCCAAACTTTCATGAGTTTACAGGATCGAAGAAATAGCCAGAAACAATCATTAGTTTTCATGCAGTAATACATATTAAATAGCTCTAAATGAAAAGGCATGAGAATGAGAATTTAAGTGCCATATAAATCAACAAGGTTCACATGAGTGAATATATCAACATTAACATTTAGGAAAAATGTAATTCTCAGGCATATGTCATGGATATGTAATGTGAGAACATCTTCCTTTGTTATATTCTAACAAATGAATTGACTTGAACACACTATGACTTTTTAACATTTCTTTTGTTTCTATTAGCATGCAAGTGAATTATTATTTATTTATTTTATTAAAAATATTTTTACTCCACCTCTCTATTTAAAATATTTGAGGCAGCTTACAAAATTTAATTAGCCTAAGTTGGAGCTAGCAGCCTGCTAGAGAACATCACACATTGAATATTGGAAAGTCTGTGAAGCGTGGGTGTTAGAGACCTCTCATTTTGAATCTAAAAGTCCCAAGTTTGGCCACAACAATAATCATGGCATCCGAGTGTGTTCTGGCACCAGATCATATGGCCACTTCACTTTCAAAACAAAAGAACAGTACGAACTCATGAGATCATGGAATGAGAAAGTGAATGTGATTATTCCTTTGCTTTCACTCAAAGAATATACAGGAGTATTATTCATATATTCAGCAAGAAGTACAAGAATATACCTAGCCATGCATACAAAAATAAAGCATCAATATATTACAAATTTTAATTTCCTTTTAGTTCTACATATAAGAGAGCTATCAAATATTGACAAACTTTCTGTCCAATTTGAACAAGTCACGTAGCCAGCCAGCATAGTGTGTATCTAGTATGTATTAACTTAGAATTAGAGGAAGTCCTCGTGAATGCTCTTCATTTTTTAAGTGAAATTTAGATTTAGCACTGTGAATTTTAGCTTCAGTCAGCACAGGATCAAAGGAAAGTGGCCTACCACACTTGATAAGTGCTAAAAATGTTTAATGTAGGAATGCTGGTACTGTTTAGATTTAAGAATAGAAATAATATTCCCTTCCCACCCAAAATAAACTCTTAATAATTTGGTCTTCCCCTCTCTCCGCCATGAACAACACTGAAATTTGTGCTGTAATGGTTTGAAATCAGGGTCTTCCTCAGGCTTAACAAGAAGCAGTCAGGTGGCACCTTAAAGACTACTGTATTTTATTATGGCCTAAATTTTTGTTAGTTGCAACCAGGGCCGGCCCGAGCCCTTTTGGTGCCCTGGGCCCAGGCACGCGGTGCCGCCCCCGGGCGCACGGCGCATGCACAGGCCTGCCTGTGGGACATGGGCCCGCCCCCACCAGGGTGTGCAGGCCCACCCCTAGGGCGCACGGTGCATGCACGGGTTGGCCACGGCCGCTGGCGCGCAGCCCGGGATCCACCCCCAGGGCTTATGTGCTGCCCAGCCTGGCCCGGCTTGTGCTGCTGGCATGCACGCAGGGCCCTGCGGCCGTGGGGGGAAGGGCGCTGCTGGCCAGTGCCACCGGAGCCAGGTGCATGTGTCTGATGGCATCGGTTGGCGCCCTGGGCAGCTGCCCGGCTCGCCTATGCCTTCGTCTGGTCTCGGTTGCAACTCACTTTGTCAAATGCCTGTAGCAAAAGAAAAAGAAACAGATAGCTGGGATATAGAGATGGGAGCGTTTACATTAGAGCAGTTTCTTTTTCTTTCACTTTAGGCATCTGACCAAGTGATCTGCAACACAAGTAAGCTTATACCATAATAAAATAGTCTTTAAGGTGCCACTGGACTCTTCCTTGTTGGTTTTTCTGAAACACTCACAGCTACCTCTGAAATCACTCCTCAGTCTTGAGATCAGTCGCATTCAAGCAAACCTCCAAAAATATAATTTTTGCTACAAATGCCTTTAAATTATTGAATAGTTTGATACAATGAAAAGCTGGGGAAGGAACTATAATCTCTTGACTGAGGCATAAACGTAGTTGTCAAAAAGAAGGAAAAATGTAACTACCAAGTATATGAATTGTGCATTTCTACATTAAGACATTTTCCATTTTAAAAGGTGTCCATCACAAAAAAAGCAAAAACCCCAGATAATTACTCCCTAAATAGGTAAACCAGTTCTGTTCTAAACCACTTCCCATCTATGACCGAAAGATCATGAAGATACCACAGTTAAGGAAATGACAGCATAAACACAAACTATCTTGCCCTGCATCTTAAGACAGCTCGTTTTTCATAAGATGTTTAACTGCTAACATTAACTATTTCACTGAAGATCATTTTAGCAAGGAAACCCAGCTAGTGTGATTATCCCACAACCCTAACCTGCTTCCCATTCCTTTCTGGCTTCTACAACCTTCTACTGTTCCTTTATAACTGCCAAAACTTCCAGAATCCCTAGTCACGGGTTTCATGAGATCATCTGCTATGCTGTCAATACAAAAATCTTCAGGACATTTGAAACTGAAAATTCATGGCCAGAATACATTAAATACCATCAATATTAAAACAAATACCACAGAAAATTTTGGACTGACTGTATTGATCCTATTTTGATAATAAAAAAGCCTGTTTTTAAAATCCACCCAAGATGGCTGAAGAATTTCCAGTCTGTTCCATTATTCATGATCCTTGTCACAGAGTTTAGGTACAGCTTGCTGCAGAGTACATAAGGCCCTGTATAAAGCTAATAGCACAAGAGGCTTTTCACAGAAAGAGTTCTACACAGAAAACAAATTAATCATTTGGTTCAGTCTTACTGTATTATATAAATGAAGAGTGTGTGTTTCATAGAATGGTATTTAATTTCAGTATCTGACGCACATATCCCGCACATTAATTATAGCTCTATCAGTACCTGCAAGTCTTGCAGTATATGTGTTTCCTAGCGGGAGACAAAGTTTTTGTTATATTAATAACAGATTTCATGCCTAGCTCAATATGAGAACAGTCCTGCATATTCTGCACAGGCCTCTGGAATCTAAGACAGAAACCAATTAACAACCAACTACTTCTAACTATGCTGGCTACTACAATGAAAGCTCAGGAGAATATTAAGCTCTAACTCCATGCTTTAAAATGCTACACTTGCTACACTGCTGGCTAATAATATGGCAGATTAATACTCCATGCTGTGTAAATTGCAGAAAGCATCCATTTGGATTTAAGTAACTTGTAACTGTTGCTACACTAAGAGACCTTAAAGTTCCACTAGGAATTTTACTTGTAATTATTACAGGAAGTGTGCAAAACAAGAATTCTATAGTGCAGGAGTTTTTGAAGTTGGGTCACAGGCCTGCCCGGATAAGCCACTGGGAGGCCACAAGAGGCTTTGTTTATCTAAGTGTTCACAGGGATGGAGCCTTCCAGCTCCCATTGGCTGTGGTTTGCCATTTCCAGCTAAGGGGAGCTGTGGGAAGCAGCTGCTCAGCCCAATGGGAGCTGTGAAGCTCCATGCCTCTGGATGCTTAGATAAACAAAGCCTCTTGTGGTCTCCCAGTGGCTTACCCAGGTGGGCCCATGACAGGTGCAGTCAACAGAAGATCCCTGGGATGCTTCCCAGAGTGCTGACAAGGCCACTGCCACTTGCCTTCCTGCTCTCTGGGGCTTCTCACTACCCTGTTCTGCTGTGCCAGCTCCCTGGTCTCCCCCAGCCGAGGCACAGAGCTGAGATCACTGCCTGCCCCCCTCGAAGAGCAGTTCAGACACAAACTCTTCAGGTCCAAAGAAAATGCAGTTTAGGACCCAACTTCCCAGGATACTACTCCCCAAATGGGATCAGAACCCCAAATTAATTAATTAGGTAAGCCCCCTTTAACAATGAAAGGGGGAATGTATACACTGATTGCTCCCCCAGGTAACAATTATTTACTCTGGACTTGATAGTAAATAAAGGTGATTTTATTAAGTACAAGCAGTAGGATTTAAGTGGTTATAAATGAGAACAGGCAGAGCAAAGTAGATTAAAAACCTCAAAACAGAAAATGTTTAACTAATTCTAAAACTAACACACTACAAACTCACCCTCAAACTGTTCTTGTTCCAGCTAAGCCTTCAAACCAGGGAAGTTCCTTCTCGTTGGGGTCTTTGGATCATCCTCTTGGGTGTGCCACGTCAGCCAAAGACAAAGCCTGAGCTTCCCATGTTTTATAGATTCCACTTTTACATGGAAAGTTATCTGGCCAGTCCCTACCAGTTAGGGAGGTCACATGACCAAGCACTGCTAAGACTTAAAGGCCAAAAGGGGCTGTTTACATATGATTGCCCAGACATTGAGGTGCCCCAGCATTGG
>JANRFK010004893.1:58602927-58613548 GCA_030068395.1 Apalone spinifera | reverse complement strand
GGGTTTGGTGAGGGCCAAACTAATCCCTATTGGTAAGAGGATGGTGGGAAAAGTTGGGGGGGGGTGTCACATGACACCTTTTATTTCTGGTCATGTGTCCATATTGCCCTGAAAGTGTTACCTCCCGAGGCATGGCTAATGGGAGTCAGGGGGTCAAAGAGTACATTTTAAAAAAAATTCTTTGGGTGCACACCCTAATGAAATGTGCTGCGCATGCCTATGGTTACCAACTGGTAGAGCTTCGCATTTGACAATAAACCTGCTCGACTGATTTCAAACCTTGCCTGCATCTGTCGTTTCCGGGGCCTCTCAGAGATCTCCTATGTTGATCCAAGTGCACGGGCTCTAACACTCTAGATAAAGGGAGCACCGATTGTTATGCACACAGCCAAAAGATCATCACCACCGACGGAGTAGAGGTCCTGTCAGGAGCGCGCCAGGACAACCCTGACCAGATGACGCTGACACTGACAGTTCAGACCACCGAAGGTACCGAGGTACAGAACACCGAGGTTCGACAATCTAATTTCTGGAGGAACAAATTAGAGAGCTATTACATTTTAAATCCACAGCATCATTACAGATCAAATTCATGCCTAGTGTAACACACATTCAATAGTTTGATTCTTAAGTGGAGTTACAAGTTAACTAGAATGTCGAGCAGACTGATTGCTCAGGTAGGAGTCATTATTTGTCTTCACTAAACTGTATATTAAAGCAAAGATCTTCTGCATGGCCTGTCATGGTAACATGTTTTCATCTAGAAAACTAAAGCAGCAGATCTAGTACATATGCTGGTAAGACAGCTTTCCTCTGCCCACACTTTGCTCCTAACTGCTCACACCAAATCCTTTTGTTTCCTGACATTCTTCTATGTTGCCTCTTCTACCTGGAAGATCTACTTTCTCCACATGAAACTTTTCCTATTAAATACATGAGTAATAGGTCGTAGATTAAAAATGAGCAATGTAATCTAAAAAGCCTGTTTGCACAGCATGCACAAGACCAGCCTGCCTGAGGCTACAGCAGAACCTGGAAATGCAAACAATGAATAGCATCATCCTGTGTGCTGTTAGAACAATTCTCTTTCTCTAGTTAACGAGAGGCTACTCCAAGCAGTGATGTGCTTTAGAACCAAAAACAGATAGCTACACATGGAGTGTTGAACATTTTTATTCAGAGGTATAAACAAAATTTTAAAATCATAATTTATGTAATGTAACCTCTATTTTAATTTGTAATTTAAGCACTTATTCACAAGACTAACTTTTTTTTACAATTTTAAAATACATAGTAGAAAAGATTACATTAATGATGTAACATTTCAGGTAACATCTGGAAATGCTAAATCTCATGTCTCAGAGATGAAAATACGATTTGGAGTATGATTTTATTCATAGCTGTAAAATCAGGAAAGTAAGCCAATAACCTCTGTAACACCCTAAAGTCTAAAAGTCAATGCATGTATCTATTCCCCTATAGCAAAGTTAAAAGCTATAAAAATATTTTGCTTGGTTTAATACCTAGCAAAAATCAAAATGGCTATTAACCTTACTAGAAGAGCCAGAACTGCAGGAACACCGCTGACACAATAAACCTGGGATTGCACAATCTTTGCTTTACAATTTACAGCATTTGCTGACTTTCCAAACACTAACAAGAAGCAGCTCAGTGCCACAACCCCAGATGTGCTCAAAGAATACAAGATTAGTTTTTACTGAAAAACAGAACCAGAAAAAGAAAGCTGGGAATGAAGGGAAGATATGGAAACAGAAAAGAGGAGGAAGGTACAGCTGTGTTGTGCAAGAAACTTGAAATACATTGTTGCAGATTCCACAATTACATGCCAAAGTTAAGACATATCTGCTTCTTCTGTAGGAAGCAAAGATCAACAACCTGTACTAAAGAGACAACTGCAGCCCTGCAGGCCCAATTACCAAGCCAAATGGGAAACATCCAGAACATGGGTTACCCTGAGTACAGCGTGAAACATACATATTTAATGTCTGCATGCATTTAATAAAATATAGATGAGAAACAAAAAGCCGATCCAAAAATTTTCCACCATTGCCGCCAACCTCTTCTGCAACTTCCCTAAAATAAATGTCACACCATATTGTAAGTAGTTGGGGAAAGCATATATTCTACCTGCCAAGATTCCCACCACTCACTCACGGCAAAACGTGTCCAAGAACTCCAGATAACTAGCAAATCAGGAGAAGCTCTCAAAGACCCAGACGCAGCCTATGCAGGAACTGCAGCATTATCAACTTGAAAGAGGAGAATCACTGAGGTTAACCACCCACCTTGAACACCTCAGAGAAGAAACCAGAGCCTATTTTCTCACAGGTGAAGTCATCAAGACGTGTAAGTCTGGAAAAGGCACTTATCAGGGCTCTGTACGAAGAAGTCCGAACTCTCCCCACTTGAGACATAGTCCCGTCACCTCCGCCACCCCCATCAAAGTCTTCAATGCGGTCCAAGCGTGGTGGAAATCCTGCTATTGAATTCCGCTTACTTCGATCCATTACAGAAAATAAATGGTTCCTTATGAAAAAGGGATCTCTCACATCTTAGGTACTTGAGTAGTTTTTCTTCTGCTTTGGTGGGATGCTAAAAAACAGAAAGAAAAATTACATAAACTTCGTTAGCTGCTAGTATCAGGGACATATCCAAAAAGAACCCAACACATCATTCACACCTCTTTAGCCTCACGAATTTAACTCATTAGGAACAAAAACATCATATCCTACTAAGCATACAAAAGGGAATAACAAAGTATTGGCAATGAGATGGACTCGATCACTTTAAATGACCATTCCCAATTTTAGATTCTAGGAATATATTTTAGCCATAAGATTTAAAAACAAACAAACAAACAAACAAAAAACCCACACTCAAAGTATTGGGATCCAAACACAGTAAGAAAAATCCTTCTCCTCCTATGAATTAAGTTTTTTGTATTAGACAAATAAAATACATTCTCTAATTCACTAAGGTTTTTTAATACTAGTTTTATGGACCCAACAAAAAAATGTTTTATGCTTCAACCTTACTGAGGTAACAGTTAAGGAACAACTCTCATAATTCTGCTGCCAACACAAGAAAACCACTCAGCAATAGGAGTTTACTGATGATTCCTGGACCCAAAAATAGCATATCAAAATCAAATTAAGGATGATTTTTATTATCTGTCACTAGTAGCAGCACCCAACATCCTTTTTCAGGTTACCATATACGACAATTTCAGGGCCAAATGCTCAGCACCATTGAAGTCAGAGCTATGACATTTGAAGATTTAAGCTCAAAGCCATTAGAACATCAATGATGTTACCACAGAAGGTAAAATTCCAGAGTAGTTTGGGGGTTCTTTTTTCTTTGCTTATTTAAAGCTACATTAATTTCCATTCAATTCAAAATACAGAAAATAAACTACATTTGTCAAGTAGAAAAGCAAAAAAAAAAATAAATAAATTAAAAAAACAGTAAAGGATGGGGTTTTTCTAAAGTGGACAATGAAGTAATCAGGACAACTCTGGAGCCTATCCAACCAAACTTGTACAGTACTGGCAAATTTGACAGGTGGCTTATTTAAAAAAAAAAAAAATAGGCTCACTCGGTTATTCATCTTTTCATATTTAAACTGCTCATTTATAGCAATTCAGTGTGTCTTTGGAGAAGATGAGTTCATCACAGAACAAACAGGTTTTTAAGGTGAAGAGAAGGAAAAAAGGTGATCCTGAAGCAGAAAAAAAACAAAAAACAAAAAACAAACAAAAAAAACAACCACTATCACAATGTTGACAATGCAAGGTCGCATTTAGCATTACTCCTCTCAGCAACGAAAAGGACAGAAATTGACTTGAACCGCCCATAAAGTAGGAATATAAAAATGTAGCTGTGTAAACAGGTAATTGATGAGCATGAGCTTATCAGTTACCCAAAACGCTGCACGTGGTTCCTAGTCCTGGTCCCGGGAGCCACCTGCCACCTGCGTATCAGAAGCACGGGGTGGCGAGCAGGAGCCGGTATATGTGAGAATCTGGCTTAAAAACCAGCTCCTGGCTAGCTGGCTACTGTAACCACTGACATTTTCAGAAGTTACATGGTTAACACGTTACACTCACTTTAGCATCCCTACCTTAAAGTTGGTGGAATAGGCTTGGTGATGTAGACTTATTGTTTATAAAAATCAAAAATGCATCTATCTTTGACTTAACCGACTAGTGTAGACCAGGCTCTAGTGTAGTTAATTTTTATAAAGCCCAGTCTATTTCCCACTACAGATTCCCACTGACTTGTGTGGAAGTTGGGCAAGTCCTTATTGCTGTACAAACTTTTGACTGATTCCTCCCACCCCTGTTCAGATGGCCATTATCTCCTCCATTGTACATACTGGGAAAAATCAGGCATAGAAAATGACTTGCCTACTGTCATATGGGGAGTCGCTGGGAATAGAATTCTGAGCTATTCTGGCCTGTTGTGTTTTACCTCCTTCCCCCTCTCGTAGATTTAGGGAACCAAAATCCTCAAAACAAATACTGCACTTCAGTTTGTGTTCTTTTAACTTAGATGACAAGGGTGAATTTATAGATAGCATTGCTAAATGACACCTGCTGGATCAGGAACCCAGTTTTAGAATTGTGAGCTTGAACGATTAACTTGTCTTGTGTCAAAGCTTGGGCATCTCATTCTTTGAAAAAACATTTCTAAATTAATAGCCTGCATCTCCCAGAGATCGTCTTCTTTCCAGACTAGATGCCTAGTGCCAAATCCTCTGTATGTATGTGCAATATACCAACATAGCATTAATGATTGCTGCTGTATAGTTATAGAAAGCAAGCAATTTTCTTGTACAAATTGCCTTTTTAGAGATTTACACACACGTCAATGGGCACATGCGTGCCTGAATCTTGTACTAAAGACAGGCCTGAAACTGTTTATTTGGGAGAGACTTTTTGATTTGTGTCTTGAGGCATTAAAGGGACTCCGTTAAGGTGGGGGCTCCAAAACTTGACCTATTTTTGTAACTTTTTGAAAAGAAATAAAATGCAAAGCACTAGATTAGATAGTTTATTGAACTGCCAATCAGTGGCTTGGCAGAGAACTCAGTGTGACATAATGGACTTTTCTGTCTGTTGATGCTTTTGAAACAAATGCTTTTATCTATAAATAAATACAAAGACATGCTACAATCTACTATATATTTTGAAGTTTATCTTGCACAAATCCACAAAGTCCTTCTTTGTGATTACCTATAGATACCAAATATTGCACAAACAATCGTGCCACTTAAATTAGCTGAATGCACTTCTTTTTACACCTGAATATGCTAGGGTGAAAGGTTTAAATCAGTGCTTCTCAAACAGCGAACCCCAGCCAATGGGAACTGCAAGGCTGCAGAGTTGGTAAGTAAACCCAACTGGAGCAACCTAGTAGCAGCTCTCTCACTGTGGATCTGCGGACCAGTTTGAGAAACACTGGTTTAAATAATTATTTTTGTTTTTCGTCAGATTAGAGTTCATAAAAAATATTTGGTAACAAAATTAAAATTGAGTCGCCTATTCAGGTGTCACTGTAGTACAAAGAAAATTTTTATTGTTACAAATCACAAAATAATTCAAATTAGTTATGGAAAGAGCAATGGAAGTTTTATGAATTTCTGATTCAAATTTACTACGTATGGTAATCATTCAATAAAATGAAAAATGTTGAAGTTGAAATCTTACAAATTTAAAACCGTTCTTTTACCTCCCTTTAGCAAGCACAGCAATAAAAAATTCTATTACATATATTTCATTCATTGAACTTTCCTATAAGTGTAAATTATGCAAAATGACTTTGCCCGATCAATGGCAGGCCTAGCCTGCTAGTCTTTTATAAGCCATCCTATGTTAATACACTGCTGAATTCATGTAGTAGAGAAAAACGTTTTAGTTATTAAAAAAATCAGTGCAGGCTCCCAAAAGACTTTGAGCTGATGCATATTTTTAAAAAATAATTTCATAAACCTGGTCAATGTCTTTATTAGCAAAATTATTAATGATTTGGTAAGTCAAGGAAGCACTTTGGAAGACAGATATTGTAGATATTTCTGTATCTAGAGGACACTGACTTGGCTGGGTATTTTTACCCACACAAAATGTATACAAATGTCAAAGTTGGGCGTTTAAAAGCCCGCAGTTAAACAGAAAAAAACTCCTAGAATGTTCAATAGCCTATTAAAAACAATATCCACGGTTGAACAGTTTTCCAAGCTGAACTTCAATATTAAAAATGCTCAGGTTTTGCAACAGGATTGTTTTGGATTCTGTTAAGTACACTTTAATTTACTACTTGGTATGGTTCATTAAAGTACCTCAGATTGACTTGACAATCAGTTAAACTCTGGATGATTTAATTGAGAATGTGATCATTAGTATAATTGGCCAAAATAACAATAGGCCTCTTTGGAATGCGTCCTATCTGAAATTTTCCTTTCTGATGCTGCATGTACAAACTTAGTGAGAAAATGAAGCTAATGCAGTCCCTACCCTAGCAATTTCCATGGATATTTTTTACACTGTATAACTGTCTAGAAATTAGACTAGCTTTAGCTGTCTACATGAAGCAATGGGTTATTTGAGAATCCAGGTGGTAAAAATCTTTCTGATTTTAACTTTTCAGTGTGTTCTATTAATAGATGTGGTTCACATTATTAAAGTATAATTAATTGCACATGAAACCTGGAAATATGGTAGAATTAACATCAAGAACTCAGAACTTTACTCCAGTGTAAATTAATTTCCACAGGCAGCCCCTGACTGTATAACTACAAAAGCTTGTGCAGTGTAGTGGATTCAGCATAAAACTAGAAGCCAGGAGCTCAAGACAGCTAATCCTTGCATGGCCACTGACTGGATGCAGCATTTCAGCAAGTAACTGCTGTCCCCTTTCTCCCCATCCTCAAATCAGTAAAGTGATGATAATATCTACCATACTCCTCTACAGGGGGCTGTGAGAATTATTTCTATTTTCAAAACACTGAAAAAACCATTAAAACATAAATATACACAAGTGCCATTACTGGCTTTGTAGGACACCAGACATTCAGCACGGATGAATTCAGGATCTTTGAGTTACAAATGCTAAAAATCAGGGAATTCTTCATTTTACATTTATATTATATTTCTCTGATTTTTATTGTTCCTGAAAGTGCCACTTCCTAGCCATTGCTATCATAATGTATGCTTTCCACAAAAAGACACATACCCCAAGTCTCTCAGAACTGACTTTATTACCCTTGCTACACTGATCCAGAGACCTTCACTTGGCTGACCTTTGTGGTAATTTGTGACTTTCAAAGAGGAAGAGCTGAAAAACACCTCACCTATTTTATCAATGCAATAAAGTCTGAAATAAATAAAAAGGAATGATTGGTCATTAAACCCCCACACACAGTGGTCACAAACTTTTGTAATCATCTAATACTCATTCAGGAGATCTGAATATAATAATAACCCTGAAATACTTGAGTTTCACATCCTTAGTGTTCCTGCCAATAACTTCTAAGGTCCATTCAATTTAATGTTAAGGTAACCCTATTAAAGGGCCTGGTAGCCGCCTGCTAGTTCCCTAATCTGCTCGTAATCATTCCACTTTATAGCAGACACAAGATCTTAGCCTGCTTAGCATAAAGACAGGTATGTGATTTGCTTTGGCTTGGTTACAACACATGGTTATTATATTTAAATAATCCATTTCAGGCAAGGTGCGTGTCCCTTTTGAGAGACAGGAAGCACACGTTGTCTGGAGGGTTTATGACCCCAGTTTGTCCCTACGCTTGTGCAGACCCCAGAACAGTATTGAAGGAAAGTGGCTTTCACCTCTTGGATTTTGGAGTTGCTTGGTTTGCTTAGGTCCAACAAAGTTTAGGGTAGCCCTAAATAGTGTCCTAGAGACCAAGATCCCTATCAGCATGGCAATAGCCAAGGCATAGGAATGAGGGATGTTAAAAAGCGGGTAGTTGCATAACCAATGAAAAACCCAGCAACTCTGAGGTTACATGCATATGCTGCAGCAGCCAGCTCCCCCAGGAGCTGATGTGCGCAGAAAGCCAGCTTTTAAGCCAGCTCCTGCCTGCTGGCCCTGTTCTTGGAGAGCCAGCAGCTCCCGGGGAATGAAGTGGAGGAGTCTGCATGTAACCGTGAATGTTAACAGACAAGCCTGGGCTCATCAGTTAACTGTTTACATGGTTATTCGTTCACATCCCTATTAGGAATGCATTGGCCATATCCCTTCCCGCTCCTTCATTAGGGGCTATCCCCCTCTGCATCTGGAGTATTCACAGGAAATAGGGAGCAGTTTTCAAGTGCTTTGCAGCTCCTTTGCATGGGCACAGCCAATGCAAACGGGCCATAAGGCAACAAAGAATCCATACCAACAAAGGCAGGAATAAAAGATAAAAAGTGCTAGGAAAAATAAAAAGAAGAGATGAGAGACGTAAGTATCCTTGAGCGTAAAAAGGGCAAAGAAACAGTCTCTCATACGTTATTGCCATTCATGAGAGAGAGTCATCTTTACTTTTAGTTTTCAATTTACAGAACAGAAACACAAGATTAAAATCTCTCCTAACATTTCAGCCACAGAGAAAATAAGAACCTGGCTGAAACAACAGATGATTTTACTTCATGTCACAACAATGCAGACTTGGCTTTTGTATGTCATTTATAAAATTCTCACAAAATATATAAAGAGTGCCTTCAAAAGCATGCCTTGAAAAGCACAATCAACACAGTTATTTATCTTGTGACTGTAGCTACAGAGGTCACAGAAGTTCTGTGTATTAACTATTTACAACACACACATACATATATAAAAATAAAAAATGTTGTTTATTTAGCACTGTAGGTGTGCCACAAAAAAAGGCACAGGTCCACGTGACAAGAAGCTTACAATCTAAATCAGACATAACATAGGAAGACTAGACAACAGATGGGGACAGCAGGAGGGATACAAGTGATGGATCATGAGATATATTTATTGCTGCATATGCATTTTGTTAGTTTTTTATAATATATTAAAACCTGAAGACAGAATGAAGACCAGAGCAGAGGTCAGTTTACATAATTTAAATTTTCAAACTCTACACAAATATTGAGTGTTCCCCCTCCAGTCATTTTTGCATTCATTTGCAAAACAGTGTACTGTAATAGTACTCTCTCATTACTGTACATCCTTATATGCAAGATCCTGGGTTACAGAAGTCATACCAAAAAAAAGGAACCAAATAAGCGAATAGAAAAATCAACAACTACATAACAATTATGATCTGTTTGTATGCTTGATGGAAGAGCCCCCACCCTTAACTCTTTTCATTATTATTATAAAGAATAATGTTTTAAGTTATAGGTGCTGTACACCTTCAATTTTAGCTAATTTCATTTCCCACTCCTCCCTCCCCATGTGCCTGCCTATATTATATACTGAAGCAATACCCTTCCTCATTTTTCTCTTACTCCCCCCTCCCTATCCCTCAGTCCTTCAGGGTGGAAAAGAAGTGCCACTGATTCAAGAATGGCTGAGCACAGAGAATTTAAAAAGACAGCATACACTTTCCATCAAGTGTTAGAAAATGCCACAAAGATGTTTCTGCATGAACTATAAACTAATCAAGTTTTATATACAGCTGTTTACATGAAGCCAGAACAAAAATTAGTGCAGGTGGAATTATACAGCAGATGTCTGAGGCCAGACAGTGTCACATACCTTCTATTGACCTAGCAGATGATAACATTACACCCATTTTCAAGCAAAAAAATGTAGTAGAAGTGTTTATGTAACATCCACTGGCATATCAAACCTTCCCACAAACCACTTTTCTAAAGTGAAAAATTTCAAAGACTCATTCAATGTGTATAAATTTACTGATCTGCAGACGGAAACTACTACGTCAGGGAATATGTAAAACTCATTTTAAATAATAGGTTTAAACTTATAACAATTGTTTAGGACACTATAACACCTATTACTACACAGAAAATACAAATAAACTGACAGGACTCAATATACAATACAAAAACAATTCCATCAAACAACTGTAACTGTTTCACTTCACAAAGCTAAGTATTTAGCTGCACACTTATATGGAAAGTCCCATATTAAAAGCTAATACAGTTCTATGGTTAAACGGGATGCTATGAAGAAAGAATTATTTAAAAATAATCTTTCATCTGAATGCCATAAACACCTACATAACCAAGTCTGTCATTAATGCAAGGCTGATGACTATGGTGGAGTGCCACAGAAAGGAATAGTGAAACCGAACCAAGCACAGCCCTTCTTCTGGCACTGAAGTGATCATTTTAAATTACCATATCCACATGCAGTGATAACAAGGACAGCTCTGATGTACCCTCCCCTACCAGTGTGACTGGATTTATCATTGTACCTTAGGGGGCTGCTTAAGGAGCTTCCACTGTAATACTATAGATTTTAATAGCGCCCTTCATCCAAAAATCTCAGAGCAAACAGACCTACCTGCACCTGTTTAATCAAGCCCAGTATTGTTGCTTTTCACAGCCTTCAAAATAACCAACAGTCCGACCCTGTAACAAGCTGGTCCCACCTCCAAGCTCCTGCT
>JANRFK010004893.1:58589329-58602827 GCA_030068395.1 Apalone spinifera | reverse complement strand
AGAACCCTTGCACAAGATGTTCTTGCACAAGAAGCTGCCAGTGTAGACATAGCCCAAGGGGCACAGCCACACACACCAGAGTGTATTACATATTGCTCCCCAGAACATGGCCCCAAGGTTCCTACTAATTCACATTCCTGCTGGGGCACCTTGTAAATCACCTTTGGTTACTTGGATACAGAGATCACAGTGACCAATGGGGATGGAATTCATCATTCAGCTCCCAAAAATCTCTCCCTACTAGTTCACTTAAAGAGTTCCCTGACTACGAGCTGGTAGCAGGCTGTTATCCCTGTTGCACACAGCTACTAAAGGCATAAGCAGATGCATTTAAGCCAGAAGAACTGAGATGGCTTGTTGGTACCTGCCTTCTCTACAGGCCACATCTCCAATCAGATTGAGATAGAACTCTGCATGCCAGGACCTGTTGTCTCCACTGGGCCGTACCTCTACTTTAAATATCAGTATCTGCAGTCTCATCCATTTTACACTAGTTTAGATGGGCTTCTGGCAAGTTGTTATCATGGTTCCATTATGTGAGCAAAATGTAGGTGTGTCCCTGTTCGAGAGTATTTACTCCTGCCATGTGTGCCAAGCTTCCTGACCCGTGTATTAAGTTATGGTGACACCTAGTGTTCAAACGGATAAACATGTGTAGTGACAGAAATTACCTAGAAAATAGAAAGGAAAAGTATGTTAGGTCACATATCAGCAAATCCAAGAGGGATGTAAAGATTTCAGCATTTTTGGAGTAATCAGACACATAAAGCAAGGGAAGAAATGTTGCCAGATAGCATATACCAAGCTAGAAGTGGGCACTCTGTGCATCGAAGGGAAATATGCACAGAATAATACGGAGTCTGTACTAGCTTGAACTGTATTAATTTGTTCAGGTTTGTGGGGACATGATGCTATGAAGAGTAGCTCACCCTGTCCTGCCTCCCTGGCCTTCACTGGAGTTATAACAGGGAGAAATTTGGCCCTCTTAGCCTCAGTTTCCTCATCTCTTAAATGGGAATTATAACATTTACCAACCTCACAGTGGGTTGTAAGTTTTAATTCATGACTGTCCAAAAAGTCATTTGATGTTCTTAGACAGAAAGGCAAAATATTATAAACAAACACACTCATCTATAACAAAGGAAAAACTGTCTGCAAAAACCTCTTCATCTTTTTTTTTTATGACTTCTCCAGGGCTAGTCTCTCAACAAATGTCACTTTATTACAGCTTACATAAGACCTACCTATCCCAGGCTTCAGTTAATTGCTTTTGATGCATAAACAACATAAAATTCCAGCCAGAAAAGTTAAAGGTTAGCAAAGTTATGAGCAACTTAAAAAAGCATCTCCTAATGTCAGACAATCTTAACTATCGCAGTGCAACCAGTTCTGCCCACAATATAAGATATTTTCTCTCTAATTTAGTTTTAAAAATGTTTGATTCACATTCATCATGGACAAATCAGTAGCAACTCTGTATTGATCAAGTTGCATTGAGATTTACACTAAAGTATGATTCAAGACTGTTTCATGCTTTAATAACTAAATTTAGTCTCCAAATTTTGCACAACTTGTCAATTGAGTCTTCTATGTACATTTAATGGAAAAGATCTTTACTAACTTTTGCAGAGGAGATATTTTTAAAAGCGTTTTCTCTTTTTTTATGTTATATTTTTCCCCATTTTTCTTTTGGCATTGTTTAGCTTTAAAAAAATCCAGTTACCACAAATTTAAAATTTCCTACATTCCCCACATGTCCCAGTGTCTCTTCTCATCCACAGAGCATTATCCAACTTTTACAATTAAGCATATAGAGAATTACGAACTTATTCATCAGACCCTAATAAAGCAGACAGAACTGCTCAGATCTGTCACCTGCTTTCTGTTTTCTCACCCTCTGTAGCAAAACCACAAGCATCTGTCCTCTTGACAGCATGGGCTAGAGAATGGCCCTTTTAACTCAAATGAAATTCCTTTAAGTTACATTTTGGAGCTTTACATTCAAGTGCAGTTTATTCAAGCATTTCCTTCTCAAGCAAAATTTAAAGATTCCATAAACTAAATTCTCAAAGAACTCAGTGTTTTCATGTACAGGTTGCAGATTGTGACTATTCATTGATGTGGGAATGCTCTAGAATTAAGTGTTGATTGATGCTTCATTCTCAGTGAAACTAACTGCAACACTTGTTTGTTTCTGAATATAGCTAGACCCCAGTTGGTATTGTAAATACAGTTATTAACTAGCTCCATGATGACACTTTGTGGTAACCATTCCAACTATTTGGGATAGAATGCCTATTACACTGAAGCAAAAACATTCTCTCTCCCACTCTTGTCCTTCCAAAAATGTCACCAGTTTCTGCATTTCAACATGGTTTCAATCTGTGTGTGTCTCTAATAGGGATGTAAAATCCCAGTTAATCAGTTAACCAGTTCCACTTTAGGTTGATCTAAAATTTAACCAATTAACCAACTAAAGTGGGATCCGTGTTGGGGATTGCTTCAGCCCAGCTGGAGCAGCCCCCAGTCCACGGGGCTCCTGCCCCGAGCCCTGCACTGGGGCTGCTGCCAGCTCCCAGCTCCTGCCAGAGCAGCTCCTATCTGCAGCAAGCTTGGGGTCCCCACGGACAGAGACTGCTCCACAGAAACAGCCCCTTCCAGGGCCAGCCCACAACATTTTGGCACCTGAGGTGGGGAGCTCAAATGACGCCCCCATGCCACCTTTTCTCCTGCCTGCCTGTTATGTCTCTTGTGCCCTCCTTCCTCCAGCACAGCCCTCCACCATCTCTGTGCACCTAGAGCAGAGAGAATACATATGCACCAGCAGCAGACACAATTTTCTACACTCGGGCTATGTCTACACTTGCAGCTTCTTGCGCAAGTACGGCCGTTCTGGCACAAGAATCTGCAGAGCGTCCACGCTGCCCGCCCGCTCTTGCGCAAGTAAATTTACAGTACGGCGTGATAAGAAAGGGCTCCTTGCGCAAGAGTTACGCTCTTTTTTAACAGGTGTAAGCCCTCTTGCACAAGAGGGCAGTGTGGACGCTTGGCAGGGATTTCTTGCACAAGAGAGCATCCACACTGCCATGGGAGCTCTTGTGCAAAAGCACAGCGTGCACATGGCAGTGTGGACGTTTGCTTGCGCAAGAAGCCGCCAGTGTAGACATAGCCTTTGGGTCCTAGTGGCTCTTCCCCCCCCCCCCACACACACACAGTCTGGCACTTGAGGTGGCTGCCTCAGTTTGCCTCATGGTAAGGCCAGCCCTGGCCCCTTCCTGCGAAGCACCCAGGCTCCCAGCAGACAGATGCTGTTCCAGATGAGAGCAGCCACTGTCCGTGGCAGGCCCCCAGCGGGGCTGAAGCAGCCCCCTCCTCACAGCAGGCAAGAAGCTGCTCCAGCCTCTACCGGTTACCAGTTAAGCATTACCTGTTTAGGGTGATGCTTACCGATTAACTAGGTCATCGGTTAACCTTTCACATCCCTAGTCTCTATATATGCCTTGTCTTTGCTGGCACCTTTCGTGTGCTGGAATTTATATGGAGTGGGGGTGTTCAGTGACATTACTGCCCTATGCCAGTAAAATGTAGTAATCACACACCTCATTTGTTGATAACTCGCTATGGAAACACTGTTCGTCTCTCTGTTTTAATGTGCCCATCCTATGTGACATCATGCTCATAATTATGGGAGGAAATGAGCCACATTTGTGAGAGGGCTGAAAGAGGGTATTGTTTGGATCCCCAATACTGCTGACAGATGAGGGAAACTCTTCTTTACCTCAACTGCTAGAGGCCTGGAGCAGAAGCATGAGTTTAGCTGATGACACACATGTCTACATACAGCCTTGTCGGAAACCCAAGTTAGATGCTGACTGTTTGCAGCTCCCCGGGCAAACAGGAATGAGCGACACTTGCAAAACTGGCCCTCACACCTGCAGGTGAATTGCTTATAGAGCTTTCCATTGTTTCCTGGAAGGAGGGAAACTCATGTTGGATGGAAAGAGATTAAAGAGAAAGGTCTGCTGAGATCACACTGCTGTTTCATTTGTAATGATCTTTTGCTTGCCTCCAGGAAGCGCAAGCAACAGTCAGACATCCTGAACACACCACTACAGGAAACTCTGTTCGCTAGGGGTACTCTCCCTTTTCTCATCATGCTGCCGTTGTGCCGACTGTCCAGCTTCAAGATCAAATGCGCCAGAAAACAGTTCTGTGGTTTGTGGTTAACGCTTTTCTGCTTTCAGTATCGCTGCCTTCCCCAGAGAGATCCCTTTATCACAGGCCTTGCAAAGAGCAGCCAATGGTTAACACACCCAGTGGCACTAAACAGAGAGAAAAAGAACTCTGGTGATAGGAGACAGTAGAAGAATTCCCTGCATCGGAGCATCTGAAATGCACCTGGGACAGTGGGTTGAAAGAAGGACGTTTGTTCTTTACAAATAATCAACTCTCGGACTACCCGTATGTTCCCCATGGCTGTTAACATGAATGCATAAGCAGGGGGTATACTAAGCCAGAGTAGGGAAGTGTTATTACTGCTGTCTAAGAGTGTATTAATGCTGAGGTCTCCACACTGAGGAACATTCAGGGGGCCTGGCACAGTCCAGGCCAGCCCTCACGGGGAGGGGAGCACCCCCCAGCCCTTCTTCACCCTCAGTTCTGCTCCATCCCTATTTCCAGCATCAACCTCTTTCCACAGCCCTACTCCCACCCTCACCTCCAGCCTCAGCCCCTGGCTGCAGCCCCCTCATGGCTCCAGAACTGTCTCCAGCCTCAGCCCCCGGCTACAGCCCCCTCATGGCTCCAGAACTGTCTCCAGCCTCAGCCCCCTTTCCTCTGTCCACTAGGATTGCCAGCCTTTCAGAATTGGCCAGGAGTGTCCAGGAATTAACTGCAGGGCTACAGTTCTGCTCCTGCCCCAGACCCACCCTCCAGCTGCAGCTCCAGCCTTGGCCCCTTTCTCTCTGTCTACATCACCCTCCCCAGCCATGGCCTCAATTAGGGTTGCCAGGCATCCAGCTTTTGACTGGAACCACTGGTCAAAAAGGGAACTTGGCAGCCCCGGTCTGACCACCACCAACTGGGCTGTTAAAACTCCAGTCAGGGGTGCATTTGGGGCCTGGGGCTAAGGCAGGCTCCCTGCCTGCCCTTGCTCCATGAAGCTCCCAGGAAGTAGCTGTGAGTTCCCTGGAGCCCCTAGGCTCAGGGAGGCTCCATGTGCTGCCCCCAGCCCAAATGCCGGCTCCCACTGGTGGGAACTGCAATCAATGGGAGTTGTAGAGGTAGCACTTCCTGGGAGCTGCAGTAAGTGCTGCCGAAACCCTGCAGCCCAAGCCACCTCACACACCCCAATCTAGACTGCTTTCCCGCACCCCACACTCACCAACCTCCTGCTCCAGCCCTAAGCCTCCTCCTGCACCCTAAGTCCCACCTCAGAACCCCCCCCCCAGCTGGAACCTTTACCCTTTCCTAGCTACCTGCCCAAGTCCAGCACCCTCTCCTGCACACTGAACCCTTAATTTCAGGCTCCACCTGGAGCCCGCAGCCTCCTCCCACATTCCAAGCCCCTGCCCCAGCCCAGTGAAAGTGAGCAAGGGTGGGAGAAAGGAAGTAGTGGAGGGAAAGAGGATGGAGTGAGGAATGCAGGTCTAGGGGAAGGGGCGTTTGGTTGTGTGCAGTTAGAAAGTTGGTAACCCTAGCTCTGCTCCCGGCCCAGGAGGGGTGGGAGGCATGAACAGGGATGAAGAGGGGCATGGCCCTCAAAAATTTGGGGCCCACTGCATTACTGAGACCATTACTGGAATGTTGTGCTCAGTCTCGGGGTCCACAGTCTGTAAAGAAGTTTCACAAAGGGGCAAGGGTTCAGAGAAGAGCAACAAGGATGATCTGAGGACTGGAAAATGTTCATTGTTGTGAGAGATACAAGATGCTCAACAAAAAGAGGCTTAAGAACGGACTTGATCCCGGTACCTAAATGAGAAGAACATTTCTGATGTAAAAGGCACTTTTCGTCCAGCAGATGAAGGCAGAACGAGGTCCAGTGGCCGGAAACTGAAGCTAGACAAATGAAAGCAAGGGTATGTCTACACTTGCACCCTCTTTCGAGAGAGGGATGCAAATGAAGCCGGAATTTAAATATCCCACATTTCATTTGCATATTCACGTTATGGCGCTATTTTGAAACAGTGCTATTTCGAAATAACAGATGCTGTTAAGACGTGGTTATTTCGAGAGAAAACCTTTCTCTCAAAATAACCCTTATTCCTCATACAATGACGTTTACCAGTTATTTCGAGAGAAGGGTTTTCTCTTGAAATAACTGCGTCTTAACAGCGGGTGTTATTTCAAAATAGCGCCAGAATGCGAATATGCAAATGTAAGGCGGGATATTTAAATCCCGGCTTCATTTGCAATTTCAAATGTCTTCATTTGCATCCCTCTCTCAAAAGAGGGTGCAAGTATAGACATACCCAAGAGATTAGAGCCACATGTTTAACAGTGAGGCAGTTCACCATTGGAATAACTTACCTAGGGATGTGGCAATGGGGTCTCCATTACCTGAAGTTTTGCATTCTAAAAAAATTCGCTCTAGCTCAGCCAGAAGCGATGGGCATGATACGGAGCCACAGGGTGAGGACCTCGGGTCTGTAACATGCAGGAAGTCAAAGAAGATCGTAATGGTCCCTTCTGGCCTTGAAAATCTCTTAATATAAGGAGGTCACTTCTGGTACTTGCCACATCTCTGCTTGGGGTGTTCTGCACCGATAGCACATCCTAATCACTGCATAGGTTATCACAAACCTGCTTGTGGTAAATGATGCGGGCCAGGCCTAATCCAGCTAAGCGCTTAAGATGCACTTGAAGTTAAACACCTGTGTAAGTGCTTTGCTGGCCAGGGGCCAGGGCACTCAGCAAGTTGTGAGATCGCATCCATAGTAAACTAACTAGTATTTTATTTTATATGTATTTATTGTACTGCACAGGAGCCTCGGGGAGGGGCATGGCCCTCTGCCAGCACTCCCTGAAAGCTGAGCGCTTGGGCAGCCACTCAGAAGCAATTCAGATTAGCAGAGCGCCCAGAGCTGGCAGCGTGTGTTTCTCTTGGCGGTGCACATCTCTTGGTGTACACATAACAAACTTTATGCCACACACGGGCAGAAAAAAAATGAGAGGGAACACTGCACACTGCCCTCCGCTCCGGTCTTCTTCTGACACATCTGGTTTGTAACTACGGTTGTGTACTTTATTTATGTTTTATCAACCACCCCCCTTTCCCAGTGCCCAGCAGCAATTCTATTTACAGTCATTCAATCATCGGTGCTTTCTGCCAGAGGTCTCACTTTAACCCCCCAGCCTCTCTCTCCTGCATGGCCTTCCCTTTCCTACTCTGCAGTGAACGGGCTAATTATCTCCTTAGCTCTCTCCAGGTCAGGCTGATCTTGTCATTAACTCCACCTCCCTTGAATCAGACACTCTGGGAGAAGCTCATTGGGTTGCCAGTGGACTTCAGTTGCTCTGTCACACAGCCCAGGCCCTCGCTGTGCCAGGGGCTGTATGAACACTGACCGCAAAGACAGGCTGTACCCCAAAGAGCTGACAATATAAGACGAGACAACCGATGGATACAGACAGAGCAACGGGGGAATGACAAGGAGACAATAAAAGTCAGAATTGCTCTCTCCTGGAGAGACCTGCTCAACTGCATGATTGCTCCGATAGCACGAATGGCGAATGCAGTTTCCCTTTTGTTCAAATAGCAGACACCTACGATGCTGCATTAGGAGGCTTTCTTTATCCCTGCTGTTGTCCCAAAGTACTAATGGCCTTCCTAGCAACTAGTCATCAGTAGCCACGGACTTGTTAAAATCATCATTATTTTGCATTCATATAATACCTTTTTATATAAATATCCTGAAGATATTACAAAAGCAGGAAAGTATTCCCATGTTGCTGGTGGAGAAACTGAGGCAGAAAGAGGGGCCTTGACTTACTAACACACAGCCGAGGGGTGGTAGAGCTAGAAACAGACTCACAAACCCTGCTCTGGACATGGACCATTTCACCTCCCTTTGATCTCCAACCTTCCTTCAAAAAGAGAGTCCCCATGACTCCGTATATGATGGACTAACACAGCCAGCCGTGAAAGTAACTGACAATACTTACAGGCCCTGCAACCCCTGCCAGCTCTTTCAATGGCTCCATGCTGCTGCAGCTCACCAAACCCTTACTGGAGCTGAGCACCAGGGCGCACCCACTTACTTTTCACCCGCTGAACCTAAAAGGTTGGCAGTTCTGTTTAAATAAGCACCAATATTTCGAGTGCTTTGCCAGCCTCTCTGGTTTGCAAGCCCACACTGTCCCAACGCTGCAGTATTTCATTGTTGTTTCCTGGTTCCTCCTGGCTGGAAATATCATGTGAACAAACCTGAATCCAGGCGTCTTGGACCTTTGACTTCCCTGCAGATGGAGAAATCCCACGATCCCTGCCGTGGTACCAGAAACTGGGGAGATGCACAAAAACGACAGGAAATTGGGTGAAAAGTTAAAAGAACTTGTTCGGCTCCTGAAAAAGGGGGAATGTTTGTAGTGAAGGCTGGGGGGAGTGGTGTCATGTTTAGTTATAATTAGTTGCTTGAATGCTTCTCGTTCCAATTATCATTCCCCACAAGAGAGATGTCAGTTTACATCTGATATAACTGCACCGCTAGCTCTGGCTTATCTATGTAACTTCTATATTATATCAGTGCTAGCAGACACACCAGCTATTGCTCAGGTCCTTAGCTGTAGCAATGCATTAGGGGGGGTTGGAAATTGAGGAAAATGTACATGCTTCCTTTACAGTAGCTAAGCCCCACCTCACGGCTGCGGTGCAGCAGGCGGAGGGGCGGCAGAGATGAGAGGATGTGGCGGCGAGGTGAGGCAGGCAAGCGGGCAGCACGGAAGCAGGCGCAGAGGAGGGCAGAGTGTGGGAAGACCTAGGGTGGCACCAGCTTGGAGGGGCCAAGAGAGGGACGGGTGGAGTGCGCCGGGCAGGGACTTATCACCAGTCCCACCGCTCGCAGCATCTCCTGCTTCTTTTTGTCCCCAGGCCTGATGTGCCCTTCGGAGAAGTCACTGTGCCACAACAGCGGCTGTTGGATGGACCGCGAGGCACTGCCCTCCCCCCCCCCACCAGACAGGCCGCCCCCAGGGTGCAGGAGCAGCGTGGGGCCTTGGCCCGCAAGCTGCCTACCCCAGCAGGCACAGGTCTGCATGGTACCACCACAGCCACCGGCTCCCCACCCGCACCTGCCGGCCACTTGCTGGGCAGGTGCCAATGGCAGCCCGAGGAGAGGGGCCCTGTCTGTGCCCTGCCCAACCCGGCCCACTGGGCCACCTGCCACTGTGCCCACTCCTGCCACAGGGCAGGGTTCCCCTCATCTCATCATTTCTCACTCATTCTGGCATTTTCTAGAAACTTCTCAAGTCTTCCAGCCATGTGTTCTCAAATGTTCTCTGTGACCGACACCTCTCCTTTGATAATAGTATAGCTACCGATGATTGTATAGAGCAGGGGGTTGGGAAGTGGGGGGGTTAGGGCAGGGGGATGCACGAGTCAGGGCAGGGGATGGGGGGGCTCAGGGCAGAGAGTGTGGGCTGCAATGCAGGAGTCACGGTGGGGTTTGGTTGGGGGCTCAGAGTGGGGTGCAGGAGTCAGGGCAGGGAGCTGAGTGTGTGGGGGCTCAAAGCAGGGGTGGAAGTTCAGGAGTCAGGGCAGGGGGCTGGGAGCAGGGCAGGGATTGGGGGCTCAGGGCAGGAAGTGGAGGGTGCAGGAGTTGGCAGGGGGCTGGGCAGTGGAGGGGGGCTCAGGCCAGGGAGGCTCACTGGGGCTGCCTGTACTGGAGAAGGTGGCACTGGTCCAGCAATGGTGACTTCCTGGGACCACACTGGTCCTTCAATGGCAGCTTCCCAAGGCACCCGGGGCCACACTAGTGGCAGCTGCCCAGCACTGGGGCAAAAGGAGGGGAGACGGGGGCTGTGCTGCTTGCTTGGGCTTCTTCCCTCCCCTTCTCCGGTGCTGGGGCCGAGGGTGGGGGAGCAGAGAATTGGACATGGGGGTCCACCGGGGAGGGGACAACCATGCCCAGCACCAACACAGGAACCTTACCCGTGGACAGTAACATTCAGAGCCCCTCCCCCAGCCAGCCACTGTCCTGTAGGTGCAGCTCCCGCTGTGGTCACTCTGCAGTGTAACTGTTCCTCCTGGCAGTGCCCTCTCTTTCCATGTTACGGAAAACAATCCTACTCCAGCCACGTCCTGTTTTCCTGGCACAACCAAACCCTGACCTTCCTTTACGTTAAGAGAAGAGGAGGCTGCCTACCCAATTTGGTGGTCCCAGCCCTTGCTGTGTAGGAGGAGTTCTTGAACAAACGGATTCACAGACAGACAGAGAGATGCACAAACTCTCTAAAATATATAGTTGATAGTTATAGTTATATCAGTATAACCCCAGTGTAGACATTTTAGTCCAGTTTAAGAGAGTTCTATTTTTTTCAGTTTAGCTCAAAGCATTTCCAAAGCAACCTAAAATAAACTGAAAATAAATGTTTATTGTAAATGTGAATAAGAATGTCTGCATAGAGAATTATACTCTAAATTTACACCTTATACTGAGATAACCTCCCCATGTAGGAAAGCTAGGAATAAAAACTCAGTTACCCGTGGAATTTATTCCTGGACTCCTCCACAGAAGGGGACAAATGGCACTCAAATGTCTCACAAATTTCCTGGAAGCAAACAGAATCCAATTCAATGGAAAAATGTTAAACAGATATTGTAAAATCATTTAGAACCAAAAGATATTGCTGTTTATTATTTCTGTTCCGATAGGCCCTAATAATCCCAGAGATCAAAGCCATTGTACTAAGCAATTTAAAAATGTAATATTTATACAACCTAATAAGATCAGACACATTTTAATGAAAATTCTTTCTCCCAACAGAGACAGATTTGGTGGGAGAAAAAGGTTTTTACTAACCCCATATAATGTATGCAACCACCACACCACAGCATTGTATTAGTGAAGGTGCATCATAAAAATGCAACTGACTAGAAACAGCCTAACCTGGTTTCAGTATTCAAGTTAAGGGAAGTGTAAACAGCAAACAAAAGGCGAAAATCACCTTGCTTTTAAGCAGAAACCTTTAGTCGAACATAAGCAGTGCAGAGGCACCACGGCATTCAGTGGGGAAAAATCAACATTTTATATGATTTAATTATGGAATAAGCTTCTGTGTAAGAAGCATGGTTAAAAATATTTTATTTTTAAATGTAATAGATCAGATTCCACGCTTGTTTGCACCAATTTAAATCTGGAGTAATTCCATTTAAGGCAATAGATGTACATCTGGGCAACTGTGTAGAATTTGGTCCATGTTGTGTGTTGACTGTCTGGTTTTGCCTATTTTGCAGTGTTTTGACATTGTCCCTTTACTATCTGCTGCCCTTGCTGAATATCAAATAGAGCAGCATGGGGAATTAAGCCTCCTGGGTTTCAGCAACCGATTTCAAAAGGCTTCTTGATGGGCTCATCTGGAAGATTTTTTTTCCATTCCACATCCCTTGATGTGATTCCAGGTGGACTTTTCAGATGAGATGAGATTTATTTGCAGACAAAGAATTCCCACTCTGCTTTCAAGTGGTAGAGCTAAGAGCTGATGCAATACTTGGTCCTCCTTACTCTGCCTAATTATCTTAAAATGTTTCTATGTTTCTAGCCAGGGACTTAACAAGGGTGGGGCAAGCAGGGTGCTCGCCTCCGGTGCAAAGACACAATAAGTAAAAAGAATCAGCTGCACTTTTTTCCCCGTTTTTTTAGGGTCAAAGCCAGGATGTGCATTATACATAAGAGATATTAATTTAAAGTTTTAAACTCCCCCTCCCCTCCGCACAGAAACTTTCCCGCTGCAGCGCAGCATGGGGGCCGCAGCCGCGCCAGACTCCCAGACAAGGTGAGGAGCCGGCTGTGCCGCTAGGCTGCAGCGCCCTGGTTTGCTGCCTTCCTGGTGATCCTTCAGGCTGCGCCTGGGGGCTCTCGCAGCAGATGTGAGCTCAGTGCGGCGTGAGCCCCTTCCTTCCTATATATACCGTAAAATCACGAGTATAATGGGGGTGCACATTATAGATAAGAGTTCAGTTTATTCCAGAATTCTGACGTTTAAAAGGCAGCTGCACATTATACATAGGTGTGCATTATACTCGCGATTTTACGGTAATATTTTTCCCCAGGTGCAAAAATACTTAGGTACAGCGCTGTTTCTAGCCACGGGATCAATTCTGAGTGTTGGCAATTTGAGTTCTTTCCTCTGTGAGCCTTGCATAGATGAGGATTTGCAGCTCTGATGAGAGAAGGTGTTAGCTACTATGTTGGACAAGTCTAGTATAGACAAAGCAGCAAAGACTAAGGGCTTGTCGATACTCAAAACTAGTGTGGCTGTGCCAGCCACTTCAGTGCGTCAGCGAAGATGCTACCTACGCTGATGGTCCAGAGGAGTTTCCCTGCTGGCATAGGTCCATTGGGTCCAACATGCTAGCCACTAGCCACGTGTGACTATTTGGCCATTTGAGTGTGGCAAATTGCATAGCTTATTTCGAGTGTATTTCGAAATAGTTTATTTGCAACTAATTAATTTGCAATTAAATTTCAAAATAAACCGCTATACTGAAATGTCCCTTAAACCTCGTGGAATCAGGTTTCTAGGGACGTCAGAATAACGAGCCCATTATTTTGAAAGCTTTTTCAAACGAGCTTGTTTAGAAGGTGCAGAATAGCTACTTTGGGATACTGGAAGTATCCAGAAATAGAGCCGCAGAGCAGACGTACCCTCAGAGTTCAGGTCAATTGATTTGGGCTCCTGTTTGTGGAGCTAAAAATAGCAGTATAGACGTTTGGGTTGGACCTAGTACGGAGGCTCTGAAACCCAGCGAGGCGTAGAGCTTCAACTTGGGTATTTGTAGCCCCACAAGCACGAGTCAGTTGACCCGAGCTCTGAGATTTGCTGCCATAAGAGGTTTGGTTTTTTTCCCTGTGCAGACCTGTGCGGAGTGGCTGGAGGTTTGTTGCAGCGTGAGGAACGCCTGGATTAGGACCAAATAAAGAACTAAGTAGGCAGATGGCTATTAGTGGCTAGGCAGCTGGTGTGCTGTGAGCACTGCTTTTTGCTCATTGTTCCCTGGTGCGCCTCCTGGGTGTTTTGTTATACCCATCTGTTGTCTCTTGCCTTATTCTTGTAAGGGCTTTGAGGCAGGGATCCTCTGTCTGTGGGGTCTGGCACAAGGGAGTTGTGGTTCCTAGGCATTACAATACAAATAACATGTCACAATGCAATAACAACCACTGGCTTGAGGCAATGTACTCTTGACAGGGGCTGTGATCACTGTGTTTTCCCCTCCCATGCCATTCCATGGGACACTTTCAGGTTAGAAATCTGAAATGCTCTTACCAATGGCTGTGTCTAG
>JANRFK010004893.1:58554352-58567160 GCA_030068395.1 Apalone spinifera | reverse complement strand
ACCGGAGTGGGCTTAGTTCTGTGGCCATCCTCTTTGTTGACTGTGGAATTGTGGCTTTTTGGCCTTCATGAACTCCCAGTTTTGAGGCGTGAGTGGAGAGGTTCCAGAGCATGGTGGGAGTGTGAGGTCTGATAGTGGCGCTGCCTTAGGGAGAGACCAGCGCCTGCTGCTGCAGAGGCAGGATTGCTGGCCAGATACCTCCTCTGGCACCAGGGAAATTGGTTCCTGCCCGAGCCTCCATACACCCAGGGGCCCCTGACTTATGTGGCAGGGACATCATCCCTTTCAGCATTTCTCTCTCTTCTTTCCAGCACTAGGAGATGGGCAGAAGTCGCTGACCGCTCAGCCCAGCACGGTGCCAAGTTCATTTCCGCTCAGTGAGGCTGGTGGCTTTAGCAGGGAGGTGACTACCCCTCCTGCGACTAGCACTGATGAGAACACGGCCACCGCGCAGCCCAGTTTCAACAGCACTCTCCGGCTGGACGAGTCCCCCGTCCCGCCCAGTCCCAACGCCACTGCCGGCGCCACAGGCGGAAGGCTGCACACGCCTGCCCCAGCCATCCCCGAGCACACGACGCCCGGGCTCTGGGATAAGAACCTGTCGGCCAACAGCAGCGGTGAGCTTCTGGCTCCGGCGGCCAATGCCACAAATGCCAGCCAGCCTGCCCAAGAAGGAGCAGAGCCCTCCAGCACCATGGAGCCAACTGGCGCCACGGCTGTGGTTCCAACACATCTGCCACCAAAGGACTCGCTGGGTGAGGCTTCCTGCTACTCCTGCGCATGGGGAGAACCTTCTGTCCCAGCACCGCCCGCCTGGGGACATAGGGCCCGGCCCCATGGAGGGGCTGAGTGCCCGACTCCCCGCAAAGTCTTGCAGATGGGGAGGCTGCTCCCTGCTCTGTACCACATCAGCCAGCTGTCTCTGGAGGGGGGAAGGGCAGAGTTATAAACCTTCACTGCTAAACCCTCTCTTCCCCAAAAGGGCAACGAATTCGCCCTTTCCTTCCCAAGTACGTGCACCGTCACCCAGGGCCAAGCGCTGCTCTCCTGTACCCCAGCATCAGTCCAGAGCAGTGATGTCTCAGTGAGAGCACTGCTTGGCTCTGCTCTCCGCTTGCTGCTGTGCTGGGCTGTGCCAGGCCACGAGGGGCTGGACGCGTCCCCTAGGGGCCAGCGGTGCTGCCTCCCACCCTGCAGCCCTTCCAGGGGTGGGCACACTCAGGCTTTCACCTGACGGCCTCTTTCTTCTCTGCAGCCACAACGGGTAGCTCCCAGCTGGAGTCTTCTGCATTCAACACTTCGGAGCCCAGGCCAGGGACCCCTGATCCCAGGCCGCACACCACCCCTGAGAACACCACCCAGGAGAGCACTGCAGGGCCCACTACAGTCCCCATTGCCGTGACGACAGGGAGCACACCTGCAGCTACCACCGTGGCAACCCCTGGAGCTTCCCCCACCACCGGGGTAGCTACCACCGCCAGAATAGAGCCATCCGCTGATCCCATGCATGAGAAACCTTCTGTGCTGGACGTGGGAGACGACGATAATCAAGGTACATGTCCTCCAAGCCACACCCACGTGCGCCCCCCTCTGTTCCCCCTGTGGGGTTATTCCAAGGGCGGCGAGACTAGGGACGTGCGAGAGGAATTTGACAAGTGGGTCGGAGCTGGGGGAGCCCTGGGCGAGATTGGGGATCGGCTGTTCCAGCTCTGGGCCCTGACCCAGAGCCTTACCCTCTCTGCACCGTCTCCTCCTCCCCGCAGACCTGCCCAGCTCAGCCGTAGTCAGCACGATGGGAGCTGACCCTCTGGTAATTGGGGTGGTCTCCATGTTTGCCGTCATGGTGGGGATCCTTGCCCTGGTGGGCCTCCTGAGATACCGGCAGCGCAACAGCCGCGTGGAGTTCCGGCGCCTGCAGGACCTGCCCATGGTGAGTGATGCCTCCCGCCCTGCCCCGCCCCGCCGGCTCAGCTCAGGGCTGGCTCCCTGCTGTGGGGTCAGGCTGGGCTGTAGCTGTGCTCACAGCGAGGGCCACGAGCCGCGCAGAGGGAATTCCGGTCGCCCCTCACGCCAGGGGAGGGGGGCTTGGGTGAGATCTGGAGACCCGCCTCCAAGGCTCACTGCCAAGAGGTCGGGCGATGGGAGACTGAGACAGAAGACGGACAGTGCGCAGGCCACCCAAGTGCCTGACTTCCTCGCTCCTGGCGTTCCCCACGCCTGCCCTGCTGTGTTGCTGGGTGGCTGTCACGCCGCTGCCATCCCCCCACCCCCCAGAAGAGGCTGCATTTCCACGGTGGGTAAGGTGAGCACTGTTTAGCCTTTGGGCTGCAAACTTCTCCATAGAGTAAATGGCACCGTGTGTTCTGCTGGGATTTGCACGCCCAGCGCACCGGAGGCAGAGAAATTTGCCGGGTGTATCCAGGAGCAGCCATAACCCCACCCCTGGGCTGCAGGAGGCAATGCTATCCTAGCCCGCTCTCGGTTCCTCCTCATCACCTGTCGTGGCTGGAATCAGAGTTCTTTGTGAGCTTAACCTCTCAAGGAGCTTTGCTTTTCCCTTGGGGCGTGTACATGCTTGGTAGGGCCCTGCGCGTGCGTGGTACTTGTTTGTTTGCTTCCTCAATGCCCTCACCGGGGTTTAAACATCGTCCTTTGCATGGGGGGCACAGTCCCCTCCCTTGGTGCTTGCTCGCGATGCCCGCGGTAGAGTGTTGTGTGATCTGCCGATCCATCACGTGGCCTGGGACCTGCATCCATCCCGAGGCCCTTCTCGGGCAGGAGATCTCCCTGGGACTCCGAGTGCTGCGGCTTCGTGTTTTGGAGCTGTTGCCTCTCCAAAGAAGCGGAAGAGCCCTTCCCTGCCGACAGTGGCTTTATGCCGCCTTCCTCTTGGCAAGCTGCGCCAGATCTCAGTGGTGACTCTGCCTCCCCCAGGAAACGCGTGAGCTGGCACGGAGCCGGGACGCCCCATGGGATGGCGCGAGTTCTGCTAACTCTTCCGAGTAGGGAGCTGATGCTGGTTCAGGTGCGCAGAGTCTGGCGCTGAAGAGGGAGATGCAAGTTCTGACTGTTTCTATGTCCTCAGCAGACCAGGCAGCTCCTTTGCCTCTTGGTCCAGGGCTGTGTGGCCTGTAGCCCTGTCGGTCGACTGAGCGAGCCACTGAGCTCTGAGTTCTGCCAGCGCCGCACCCCTTCAGCAGTTCTGCTCCCCTTCCGCAGGGTGTGGGAGCAGAGCCAGGGCCAGAATCGGTGCAGGGGGTCTGGTCGTGGGCGTCTCCTCAGCACCTCTGCAGTCGCTCCAGCAAATGCTTCCCTGGCAGCAGTCGCCTTCCTTGATGTCGGTGCCGTCAAACACGCCCGTTGGGCTGCCGGCTTTGGGAGCGACGCGGCTGCCGGCTTTGGGAGCGACGCGGCTGCCACCGTGCTGCGTCCATCGGCAGCATCGCCACTTCCTGCTTCGTTCTGGACAATGGACGCGTCGGTGTCTCGCTGCTTCTGGCCTCACTTCACCCTTATCCCCGGGATCTTGAGGTTCCTCAACCTCTGAGTCGGGGTCGTCCTCCTGCCGCTCCCCATCACCTGACCAGCACTGCGGGCTGCTGACGGACAGTTATGGGGACCAGGAGCCAAGACAGAGGCTCCGGCTGGTGACTACTGGCCTGCTACATCCATGGGACGCTCCTCCCCTGCAGAGGTTCCGCTTTGTCTCGGTCAGATACAGAATTGCTGGCCAGCTCTGTGCCTGTCAGTCCACCGCGGGCCCCGGCACCAGTGTAGCCGCCATGGTCTTTAACGAGGCCCAGCTCTGATACGGCTGAGGGCCGTGTTTTTGTCGCCAGATGATGCTGTGCTGCCTGGCTCCCCCTTCCCCTTGATACTGGTGGATTTTAAGGCAAACCGAGACTTTTGGTGGCACGTGGCTGCTTCCCTCAGTATCCAAGTGCAGCTCTTGCGGGACAACACGCACGAATGGGTGGCCATCCTGCAGCCGTCTGCCCCTCCCCAGCAGCGCCACGCCCCTTCAGCCAGCTCAGGCCCTTTGGAGCAGGCGGGTTTGCGTACGGCCTGCGGCTGAGCACATGGAAGAGCGCTGTGAGGAGGCTGCAGAATTCAGGCCTGGCGCCCAGTGTCCCGTCCGCGATTGGGGAGTTGGCCTTTGACAGCCCGATGCCATTCTGGACAGAACTGTCATGGCGGGCAGGCGGTACGGGGGGGCCACTGCAGTGTCCAACAGCAGCAGCAGGCTCCCTCTGCTCTGAGGCACCAGGGCTACCCCAGAAAGGGGGAGAGTCCCCCTGGGGAAGTGAGGGGGGCTTGGCGTTGAACCATTCCTCATTCTCTCCCTGGAACCGTCGGGTGCCCATTTCGATTCCAGGGCACTCTCCACTTGTAGCTCTGCCCCTCCCCACGTTGGGGGCAGCCTGGCTCGTTTTCACAATGCCTGGGCTCCGTTGCTACCGAGCGGCGGGTCCTAAGCACTCTTGTGCCGGGTCATGCTATCCAGTTCCTCCTCATGCGCCCTCCCCATCCCTCTTCAGGGGCCAGTCTCACGGGATATCACTCCGTGAGCAGGGCTATTTTCTGCTGGCTTTGGGAGCAGAGGAGGCTCTGCTGGAACACCAGGGTCATGGCTTGTGCTCCCAATACTTCCTGGTACCCAAATCCATGGGACAAGTAGGACCACCCTTGACTTTCACAGCCTCAACAAATCTATCTTGTACATAAGGTTCTGAATGGTCGCTGTTGACTCCTCTCCCCTGAGTTGTGGGCTTAAACTGCAGCAAGGGTGGGTTAGGTTGGACATTAGGAAAACTTCCTACCTATCTAGGTGGTTAAACACTGGAATAAATTGCCTAGGGAGGTTGTGGAATCTCCAACACTGGAGATTGAATAGACCTCTATCAGGGATGATCTAGACAGTGCTTGGTCCTGTCGTGAGGGCGGGTGACAGGATTTGATGACTTCTCCAGGTCCCTTCCAGTTCTAGTATTCTGTGAGTCTATGATTGTCTCAGAACGACACATTTGCTGCTCTCGACTTTCAAGATGCCTATTTAAATGTGGCCATTTTGCCAAGCTACAGAAAGGTTGTTTGTGGCAACACACCGCTTTCAGTACACAGGGCTTCCATTCGGCCTCTTCTCTGTCCCCCAGGTTTTTACCAAATGTGTGGTGGTGGTTATAGCATCTCTCAGGAAGAAGGGGATTCACACCTTCCTGCATCTGGACAGCTGGTTACTGAGGGGCAGACCCAGACAGGAAGTTCTCGTTCATGTCGGCATCACAGTGTGCTTGCTCCATCTGGGTCTCATTTCTAAGCACTGGAAAGTCAACCTGGACTCCCACTCAGAAAACAGAATTCACTGGGACCCTATTAGATTCCGCGATGCTGAGAATTTTTCTTCCAACTGACCATTTTCAGACAATGTCCCATCTTTGCCTCGGTCTGCAGGCTCAGTCTCCCACAGTGGTTCGGACACGTCTGTTTGCACTCAGGTTCTCCGATTTGCAAGTTTACACTTTTACCTCCTTTAAATGTGGCACAGGATGGTCTGCTGTCTGGCTCTTCACCCTCTAGACAGACAGGTATGTCTTTCTGCATTGCACCTTGCAGAGGGGATGTCCCCCGATGACATTTATTCCCTTTGTTTGGCCCTGGCCCACCAGATTGGTTGCTACTGACGCCTCCCTGCTGGGGTGGGTTGGGTTGGGTTATCTTTGTGCTGAAAGGACAGAGATTGTGGCTGGAGCAAGAGGCCTCACTCCGCCTCAGTGACCTTCTTGCACTGTTTAGTTGGTCTCCCATGCCGCTACTTCCCCATCCCAGCTTATTCAGAGCCAAGGCTGCGTCTTGCACCCTGTGCTCGGCTCCCTGGATCCCACAGTGTGGCTGCTGCATGGTGGAAGGGGAGGAAAGAGCAGCATTTGGCATGGTCCAAGTCCTCCTTAACAGTGGAAGACCCTCCTCTAGGATGGCGTAGTCAGTGAAATGGAATCAATTTTTCAGTATGGTCATTAGCTTGGAGAATCCAACCATCGCTGGCGTCTGTCCGGGACATTTTGAAGTACCTGCTGTAACTTCAGCCGCTGCAGCTTGCGTTGAGCTCACTGAAAGAGCATCAGGCAGCAGTAGCAGCGTTTCATGCCCCCCGTTCAAGGAAGATCAGTCTTCTTCAATGGAAGAGTCTTAAAATTACTCCCTCTGCATTCCCCAGTCCCAGGGCCAGTTCCTCTGTGGAACATTAATTCAGCCCTAGTGGCCTTAATCAGACCTCTGTTTGAGTCCTTGGCATCTCGCCCTTTCCCACTCTTGTGTTAGAAAACTGCGTTCCTGGCCGTGAGGAGATCCCCAGGGAGTGCATGAGAGTTGCAGGCTCGGATGGCAGAGCCTCCTTGTACACCTTCTCCAAAGACAAAATAACTTTACGACTGCATCCGAAACTTCAGCCTAAAGTGGCTTCTCAGTTTCATTTGAACCAGGGGGAATATTTACCCACGTTTGTTTCTAAGCTGCATTCAGCTCCATTGCAGCACTGTCTCCATACCGTAGAGGTCAGGTGATGTCTATCTAGCCTTCTGGCTGCACCCCAGACTCAACCGGTTCATGCTTCACCTGGCCTATTTGTGTTACAGGCAGATCACACACAAGGTCACATGGTCTCTTCACAGGCGGTCTCCATACGGATAACTTTCTGCACCAAGACAGCAAAATAAACAGCTTCTGCTTTGCCCCCGTGGTAGACGTGAGCTTGTTCTACTCTAGTACTAGCAACATCCATAATGTCCCTCGGTGGTTTTTCCGTATTGGGTGTTTGCAGGGCCCATAGCGTGGGGATCGTTATATACATTCACATTACACCATAACGGCTTCCAGGGTGAATGCAGACTCTAGTAGGAGGAGGTCAACTCTGAGCCCTGCCTCTTGGGGTGGACGGAGGTACTGCTTAATACATGTCCACGTCTACACAGAGGCGACCAAGTGGTCGCCTTCTGTAACCGGCTCTGATGTGCAGTCCACAGCCCACCCGCCATCCCACCGGGACTCGGGTCCTGGCGTTCAGAGCCAAGGAGCTGAGGGAGTCAGAGGGGCCCCTCATGTAGCCGGGGAGGGGCTATGGCCACAAGGCATGAGCATTGCTCCTCTACAGCTATTAGACAGATGGCCCCAGCTCTTGTGGGCTGGGCATGCGTGACCCAAGTGGAACACACGGCTGCCTCACGTCTCCAGGAACCAGCTGCGGCGAGTGTTCCGTCCCAGTTGTCCTGCCTCGCGGCGCCCCAGAAGAACAGAGAGAACCGCACGGCTTGGGTAGGGAGGGGGCCAGAGACCACCCCTCTGCTGGAGTGATTCCTGTGGACAGCCTGGCTCGAGTGGTGGTGGGAGGAGGGAGAGGGATCCTGGTCCTGGGGAGCAGCTAGGACAGGGCCTCTCCAGAGTTCTCTCCTGCCATCTGAGCTGCAGGAGCGGGCCTGCGAGGAAAGGGAATCTCCCAGCCGTGTTCCCATGAAGGAGCTTCACAACTAGTCGATTTCCCTTCCCCTCCGCTCCCCCCCCCCCCCCCCCCCCCACTGCTGGGGGCTCTTGTGCATTTCAAAGGGTAGGAGCCCTGGTGGTGCTCAGAGTCAGTGGGACTTCCTGCTGGCCCCAGGCTGCATGGGGGAGTTCCGCATTCCTCCTTTGAAATGTACAAAAGCCCCAGTGGGGGCCCTTGTACGTTTAAAAGGAGGAATGTGGAAGTGCTGATCGACTAGTCGATGGAAATTCCATCCATTTGGGGAGCTCAGGGGCTGGAAATGGCAAAACAGCTGCACTGTGAATAGAGAGGCTGTGGGCCTGGCAGTGGCTGGATCCCACATCCTTGGATGCAGTTGTGCCCCAGATCTGGACCGGTCCCTCTCCAGCCCATGAATTGTCAGATGCTAATGGTGCCTGTTTTTTCTTTTGCTCATAGGACGACATGATGGAGGATACGCCCCTCTCCCTCTACAGCTACTAGGTAGCCAGAAGAGGATCCTCCTTCCAGGTTTGGGGGAGCGCTGGAGTTCCTTGAGCAGTTGGCCCCCGAGGATCTGGTCCAGGAAGATCCCTGCAGGATGGGGGAGGGAGAAGGTGGCTCTGATTTTTGCACTTGACTGAAACACTCATTGCAGATGGGTGGGTTTGTTTGTTTTAAACTTTTGTAAAAGTTTGGTTTTAAAGTTTTATTCTGAGGGCTGGGGCCAGCGAAAGCCCAGCTCTGGCCCTTCCCTCTGCTCTGTGCGCCAAGCACCCTGCCCGCCTCCAAACACCAAGACAACAGGCATTTCACCTTGCGTTTTAAGCCTGGCAGCTGAGCTGATGATTTGCTGACAGTCTCCGGAGAGGACTCCCGTGGAAGTCTCAGCAGCGCTGCTCTCAGGCCAGGGCTTGCATAAGGAGATGGGGTCTTGGTCCGCACAGTGTGAGCAAAGGACCTTACTTCCCACTGGGAAACAAGGGTGGGGTGCAGACCGGCTCCTGCTGGCTCCCTCTTGCTTTGTGGGTTTTTTGCACATTTTTCCTCTCTCCACTTCAGTGGTGGGATCGGCTCCTCGCTTCCCAGAGATTCTCGCAGGCCCGTGGTGAACAGTAGCCTGCTTCTGCCCACCCAGGTAGCTGCGGGAGGAGAATGTCGCTGGCGTGGGGGTAATGGGGAGGCTTTTCATCACGCTGCAGAGGGAGGGGACCCACGTAACTGGGGCTCGTGTAGCACTGTCTGGGGGGGAAGGGGGACTTGCCTGTTTGTCTCAAAAGAAAATCCCTGTTTCTCTCCCTGTGGGCAGCAGCACACCCCTAAGCCATTTCCCAAGGCTGGTCTGTTGCCAGGGTAGCCTCAGCGTGGAGCAGGAACACGCAAGCCCGTGTCCAGCCCACCGGAGAGTCATTTGTTGCACTTGGAAGCTGCTCTGAGCTCCGGCTGCTGGAGGCTGCCCTGCCCGGACTGGGCCGTGACCTCCCTCGCCTGCTCTGCTCAGTGGGCAGGGGGACATTCCTGTGGTAGGGCACTTTATGTCCCCTCCCAAAGAGCCTTTGCCATTGTTTTGTGCCTTGGCAGGGCAGCCTACGGGGCTCCCTTGCTTCTGAAGACCAATCCCAGGGGCTGACAGCTCTGCACCTGCATCGCCTGAGTGCTTTTGTGGCTGCATAATAAGCGAACAGAGAGACGCCGGGCTGGAGCCAGCCAGCTGCCGTTGGGCTCCCTGGGGACAGAAGCTGGCGTCAGGCAGGATGGGTCTGTTCCATGTGTGCAGCTGGGCAGAGGCCGTCTGGGTTTTTTCTGTTCTGTGTTACCTCCTGCCCTGTTCTCTCCCTCACACCTATGCCCGTTTCTAGGTCTTCTCCCTTCCCATACCGCGGCTCGTGCCTATTTCTGAATCTTCTTAGCCCTTCTGAAGGCCTCGCTGGTGTCCTCCTCCACTGGGCCCGGGCGCAGCCCCTCCCAGGGAGCTGGGCAGCAGTTGGCGAGGTCTCTCTGTGGAGAGTGATGCTGGGGGAGTTAGTATAAAACAAAAGCCGTGTTTTTCTCAGGACTTGGCCCGACGGCAGCCTGTGCACAGCTCCCAGAACAGTTTAGGGGACAGGTGGGCTGCTAGCTTAGCAATCTGCCGGTGAGGTCCTTGCCCCCTGGACACACAGTGGCCCAGCTGTGCTAGTTACCACATTAGCTTTTGGGAGGGCCTGGTTGCCCGCTAGCAGGACCCAGATAAGTCCTAGCGGTGGCTTTAATGGCGATGATTCAGGCCATGCAGCTGGAGAACTGGTCTTCTGCAACTGGAGCAGATGAACCAGAAGCGACTTCCCCACTTCCTGCATTGCAGCGGGCCTTTGGCTGTAGCTGGGGAGAGATCTCACAGTAGTTGATGTTTGTTTGTCGGCTGTGGACTTGGGTCTGTTACTGTGCTGAGACGACCCCAGAAGTACATGCAGCAGGGAACGTATGTGATTTTTTTTTTCCCCCTCTCTAAATTGTATGAAAATTAGAGGGCGGTTGTCAAAGGGGTAAAACGCCCAACGCTGCGGCCCTCACAAGTTTCACTGAGGCTGCACCCTTGTTTCCGCAGCTGGAAGAGAGGGGGCTGCCAATGTTTGGCAACCAAAGCGTGCTGGAAAGAGCAGAACTTTCTCCTGGCCGACACGGGCGCAAGCTGGCGTCAGTGGGGCTGTGTTGGCTGGAGTGAGGGGCAAGGACCGACTCTCCCAACCACGCCTGTGTCGTTCCCCGGGGGAGGGGGAGAACTCGCCAAACACCCAAGTGCAACTTCCTCTGTAAAATACGTTAATAGTGGATTTTTCTGCAATAAAGTTCCGGATGCTGACAGTCTCGTGTGGGCCGAGCACCCGTAGCGCTAGCGACCGCGCGGAGGAGGTCTGCTGTTACACAGCAAACCCGCTGCTGGTTAAATGGCATCTGCAATTCAACGTAACGACGTCAACACAAAAAAGCTAAAGGAAGCCTGGATTGTAGAGGCTGGGGGATGAGGGCGAGCCAGGGGGAGTGGGCACCCAGCAGCCCCTTGTGTCTCTAAAAGTCATCCCATCAGCACTGTACAGTGAGGCAGGAGCGGTGAAGCATTTCCACATGCCCAGTGGGGAGTGCTGGGCCCTTTTTCGTGTCGGTCCGTCATGAATTGGTCTGTCTTGCCCCGGCCTAGGCCTCAGCTGGTGGGTTTGACCTCAGTAATGTAAAATTGTGTTTAATTAGTTAACCAGTTGTTTCACCAATTAACGGATTAAATGGGGGTGGGCAGGGGGAGCCTGGGTGTGCTGGAGCAGCCCCCCAACCACCGTGGCTGGATTGGAGCTCCTTCCTCCTCTCCCACAGGCTGCTGTGGCTGGACTGGAGCATCTCTTTCCCCCAGCACACATGGGCTGGGCCTGCTGTAGATGAGATCTGCTCCAGATTGCTCTCCCCTCCCCCCCCCCATTAACTAGCTAACCATTCACAGCCCTAGTTATCACGTCCTACCCTGCCAAGCATGCAGCATTCGAATAGCACCTTTAGACCTTGGTTAGCCTGTCTGGGCCCAGCTTGAAATCCTGGTCTGTTTGCTAGTGTGCGATGCTAAGGTAGGCAAGACCCACAACTGGTCTCGCCGTTGGCTCCCCCCTTCATAGGCCCCGGTATCCTGGTTACGCCTGCAGGGGGGAGGCTGCTCTGGTCTGCATTACCTTAGTGTGCTCCATGGTCCTGGCACTAGGTTACCTGGAAGCGTCACCCCTGGGATCCTGTAGCACATGATTTCTCACTAATTCTCCCACCTGTGCTTGCAACTCATCTTGTTTTAACAATGGCCCCAAACGAGACCGTGACCCCAGATGCTGTGGCTGGGCCAGGGCGTGCTCAGGAACACGGGGGACAATGAAATTCGGTCTCCTGACCCACTGGCCAGAAACACCCCCTTCTCTGATGCTTTGGCATGGAGTGAGAGAAACGTGGCTGCCATTTGCAGGGGATAGGGGACTCTGACCTCTGCTCCCACCATTCCACTGCGCTTCTACATGCCTTTTAAACAGCCCCCTGCAAGCCACCGTACATGGACACGGTGCTGGGAATCAGGCACCGCGAATGCTAGGGCTAGTGTTCGGCACCTCTGCAATTCTCCCCTGCTTTACAGTCCACTTTGGGAACAAGGCTGGCCAAGCTGTGGTAACCGTCTTCAAGTCTGTTAAGAGAAACTGGAGGTGAACGGAGATGTAAGCGGCTTACTCTGTAGCAAGGGAGATTCGGTTGGCAATTAAGAAGAACTTTCTAACTCTAAGGGGAGTTAAGCTTTGGAACAGGTTTCCAAAGGAGGTTGTGGGATCCCCATCATTAAAAGCTTTTAAGACCAGCTTAGACTCTCATGTGTCAGGGAGGATCTAGATTTTCTTAGCCCTGCTTCAGCACAGGGCTGGACTTAGTGACCTCTTAAGGTCCCTTCCAGCCCTACTTTTCTATGAACACCACACCTGCCCTGGTCATACATGGGAGGAATGACCTAGTACTGTTTATCTGCTAAATTATAAGAAGTTAAAATGTTAAGTGGTAGATTTGTCTAGTACAATTCACAATCACGCTTGTTTTCCACCTCCAGTTTCTGGGTGGCAATAGAGGGACATGATCACAGTGTCTAGCTTATAAAACTCCTCCAGGTGAAAAGGGATAGAAACTCAGGCTCTTCGAGTAGCATCCCGATGGGCGCGGCCCTGCAGACGCACGCTCAAGTCCTTCATCGGAGATTTTCTATTGACAGGGTGGGTTCTGCCTGTGCTACTCATGCCGCACAAGGGTAGCTAGACCAGCACGGGCAAAGTGTCCTCAGTTCCTTCTCTACAGCCTCGGCTTCAGGGAGCCCTGCGTGCGCCGGAGCATGTTCTTCAGTTGTTCTTTTACTCCGTTTCGTGGTGTAGTTGCCCGTCTAGAAACAGACACAGTGAGCAGTTTAGGGCCTCCCCCCTTCCTTTGCTCCCTTTTTCCAGGAAGTTTATTTGGCTTGGCTGGGTAGGCCTGGCTCGCCAGGCTCCAAACGTTCCCTCTCCTGCCAAGATGCTATCCTGTCTGCGTAGCCAGTGCTAGGCAGCGTCTGATATCTGAGTAACTGGATCTTTCTCCTAGCTCTCAAAGCTAGACTGCGGTTCCTAAACTTTAGCAACCCACGGACTCCCCTCCCCCCATTTTGATTTAAAATGTTTCATAGATCCCCAGGCTGGCTTCTAATTTTTCAACAAATGGTCTGGTAGCACTTTGTAGGCTAACCAACATGTAGATGGGATCATGAGCTTTCGTGGGCACAGCCCACTTCTTCAGATG
>JANRFK010004893.1:58534656-58554252 GCA_030068395.1 Apalone spinifera | reverse complement strand
GGAGTTGATCAGCAGGGCAGCAACCCGTGACTCCTGAACCCACAGGAGTATCCTTGTGGACCCCAGTTTGGGAACAGCTGAGCTAGAGCACAGAAGCATCAGGAGACCAAACTGAGGTTCCTGATGGAGCGCTCCCTGTGACCTGCGTCTGAGTCTGGTCCAGAGACTCACGCCCCATAGATCTGTCTCCAGCCCAGTGCCCTGTCCACCTTGGCTCATGTCTCCCCTCAGAGGATGAAGACGTCAGAGGACTTTGGGGAAGCTCCAAAGAGGCCTCAGTCTCCCACCACAAGGTGGAGGCTCCCAAAAGGCCCCAATCAGTCACTACATCTGCGGTGTAGAAGGCCTCGACTTCTTGGTTTGATACTGTGAAGGGTTCTGCCGGCAGGACCAGGAGATCCCAGAATGCTCTGGACAAGCGCAGTACCAGAGGCCTCTGGTACCATCTATGAAATACCAGGAGGCCCAGGACATGCATGCCTTTAGTCTACATCAGACTTACACTGCTCTCTCACTTGGCACCATTAGTACTAGGAAAAATGGAAATCCCGGCATCTCTGTGCTCCAGATGAACGGTGCCACCCTCCCTTGCGAAACGCAGGAATTCTGCTACACCAGGGGCCTGTCAGTTTTACACCAGGCAGAGTCCTCACCGCTTACAGGTGCGGAATGCCTGGGTCCATCCATGGCTTTAGCCAGGACGGTCCCTAGCTCTGATCAGAGGCTGGGAATGGGCGACAGAGGATGGATCATTGGATGATTCTCTGCTCTGTTCCCTCCCTCTGGGGCACCTGGCACTGCCCAGTATTAGAAGACAGGACACTGGGCCAGCTGGTCTGATGTCCGTCTGGCCACTCTTATGTTCGAACATGAGCGAGGCCCTGGTCTCTGAATTACTGTTGCTTCCTGGTACCGCAGGACTCGTCTCCTTTTTCCACTGGGACTCCCCCGTAGAGGACGTGGAGGAAGATCTAAGATGACTCAACAAATTTGCACACTCAGAAGGTCAGGTTGGTGATTCTGGCAGCTAAATTGCCTTCTCTAGAGGCAGGAGATGGCTTTCTGGCCTACAGGATATCTGTTTCCAAGCAGCAATTTATCCTACACACAGGAAATAACTATATGTTACCCTGGGACAGGAGCATTTTCAATACTGAGCACTCCTGCCCCTCTCCAGCTCCAAGGGAGTGCTCCAAAGTTCCAGCCGCGGTGAATGCCTACCTGTAGCAAGAGGCAATTTTAGCAGTCTAGTATCTCGACAACAGGCTACACTAAGGCTGATCTTACGGAGCAGTGCTGACCTTCGCCCAGAAATTCTTGCTTTCTCCCAGTGCTGGAGTTTCCTGCTAAATATAAAATAATCCATGTGAACTCCTGTACAGAGAATTAAAGGGGGGAATACTTGAATTCAGCAGCAGCCAGAGCCTTTCTGATGGAGAGAATCAAGACCTTGGCAAAGCTGGTCGTACTCCTATTCAAGGCAAACCCCAAACTACAGTGAGGAGCCATTTACAGCTGCTGGATCATGTGGCAGCTTGCACATTTGTGAAAGAACATGCGAGATCACACCTCTGCTGCTTGCAGGGCTGGCTCAGAAGGACCCAGGCCTCAGTCAGAGCGCTTGGACAAAACAGGTCCATGGTTCCCCTACAGGTGAAGAGCGCTGTAGACTGGTGGAACAATCACCTCCATGTTTGCGTCCGCGTCCCTTCCATCCACCCAATGACAACAGACTAGACTAGGAAGCACGCGTCAATACCCTGCCACTCAGGGCACAGGGTCACGTCAAGGAAACTACTTTCCATATCACCCAGTTGGAAGGCAGGAACACCTGTCTTCAGTTCTCTCCCCACATCAAGGGCAATTTAATCAGTATCAATGTGGCTTGCCTGTTCTCTGTATCAGCAAACAGGGAGGAGCAAGATTCCCACTCCCTGTGCACCAGCACTATAAAGTTATGGGACTGGTGTGTAGCCCATCAGATTCAGACCTGAGTCATTTACCTTCCTAGAGCCTAGACTGTCCCCGCCAACGTGCTCCGCACATTTTTCTCCCAGGAATAGGAATGTGGAGTTGGACTCCCAAATCCTTCATGGGATATTCCAAAGAGGGGGGCTTCCAGAAGTGGCCCTCTTCAAGCAGCAAGCCGTGTCTCTCCCCTGTGGCAGACCCAAGGCCATAGACTGCAGGAGTTTGGTGGAGGGCAGGTAGTTCCATGTGCAGGTGGCCAGAGACTGCTGCTCAGCAATTAAGACAGGTGGGCACCTGGGACTCATTAAGAGCCAGCCTGCAGCAGCAGGCTAATTGGGCACCTTGTGCCAGTTAAGGCCTGCTGTGCCACTATAAAAGGCTTCCCCTCAGGTAAGGCGGGGGAAGGAGAGGAGGAAGTGCAGACTTGCAAGCAGGAGGGGTTTTCTCCTAGATGCCAGGGAGAAGGTGGTTGGGGAAGTGGCCCAGGGAGAGGGGCTGCTATTCTGTGGGGATAAGGGCAGGAGCCCCACTTGTGGCTGCTACCTAGGGCCCTTGTCTGGAACCCAGAGTAAGTGGGTGAGACCAGGTTCCCCCCAACCCTTCCCATGCCCAGTGGGTCGCCACCAGGGAAAAAGGACTTTTTGGCCCATGGAAGGGTTTTCCCCTTCAAACTAGTGACTTGCCTATGATGAGAATGCTGAGTAAGCGGAGAACCCTTGGCGAGAAGCAAGAGGTAGTGGAAGGGTCGGCGTGAGCCTTTCAGGCATACCAAAAATCCCTCAAGCGCAGGACCCCGTGGGGTACGACCAGAGCTCTGCCACGTGCCGATTCTGCTCGAGAGGTAGCCTGCGACTCTTGGGGAATCTCTTTCCCTGGACAAGGGGCCTTCTCTGCACATTCTCCCCGCCGCGGCTAATCCTAAGGGTGATGAGTGAGATCAGAGAGAACAAAGCCAGGGTTTTCCTGGTAGTACCGACCTGTCCAAGACGGGCTCAGTAGCCGTACCCCTGTCACTTACATGTCCAGCCGGTGTTCGAGCTTCCATCCATCCTTCATCTCCTCTCCCAGAATGCAGCTTGTGTGCGTCACACCAACCTACAAGTACTCTGCTGCCCAACATGCCTTGTAGCTGGTTCACAAGGCTGGAATCCCGCCGCTCAACAGTCATTACAGTAGAAGGGAGTCAAGCCGAATGTCTTGGCTTTGGAAATAGAAAAGATTCAACCACTGGTGTCATCATCCCCCTCTTGTGCCTGAACCCCCTTCGCGCTCGGTCATCTTGGATTATTACTTGCTGGACTTGAAAACTTCAGGTTATCCGTGAGCTCTATTAAGGTTCGTCAGGGTACGAAATCAGCATTTTCTCCCCTCCTAGAAGGGCTTTCCCTGTCTGCTCACTCAATGTCCTCAAGATTTACTAAGGGATTAGGGAACCTCACCTCCAAGGTTAAGGATCCTGTCCTTGGGATCTCAGCATGGTACTCGGGTACCTCCATCTGAACCTACAGCACTCGCTTCATTTATCTATGAAAACGGCTTTTGTACGATCACAGGTTGGGGACCCTGATGACAGAATCCTCTTTTATGGCATTTTTCAAGGACAGGGTCTCTTTACGGACAGACTCTGAATTCTTACCTCAAGTGTTCTTAGATTTACCTCTTTTCTAAGCCGTCCCCCTGCCAGTATCTTTCTCACCAAAAACCTCCTGTCATATTTGAGATAGTAGAGGGGCCTTTTATTTAGATAGGACCAAGCATTTCAGAAATCACCTGGTCTGTTCATCTCCACCACAGAGAGATCCGAGGGGTCCACAGAGACTTAGGAGTGAGTCTCCGGGTGTTTCATCACTTGCGGTGACGCAGATGGCGCTCTTTCCCCTATCCCCACCCCAAAGGAGAAGAACATACTCTGCTGCAGTTCTGAGAGCATTCCGATCTTGGAGCTATGCAGACTTGCTGCGTGGCCGCAGTGTATACTGCCTACGTCCATGCTGACCGCTCAGACAGAGTGCTTGGCACTGCTGTCTTGTCTTCAGTCTTGGACCGAGTTGCAAAGCTTTCGCCTCCCTTTGGGGGACACTGCTCGGGGGTCACTGGAAAACAGAGCACCCACAGGGACATGACTCGGGAGGTAACTCACCTTGTGCAGGATCTGCGGTTCTTCAAGATGTGTCCGTCTGTGGATGCACCGTTACCCACCCTCCTTGCCCTGTGCTTTGAACTGTCAATTGCTGGATGTTTGGATAGAGAAAGAACTGAGGGCCTCTGCACAGCTGTGTCTACATAAGAGCATGGGGGAGGGGGGGCAAATGGACACTCTTAACCAAAAATCTGAGGCCCGAGAGGTGTATGCACACTTAAGTAGAGCTCCAATGGGGGTCTCATCTCAAAGCACTACTGTTATTGCCCAAGGTGAGTAACCTCTTCTTTTTATTGCTCTGTGATCAAGTGTCACAAGTATATAGTCTTCCTCCGGTGAGCTGTAACCACAGATCAATGCTGAAGGCTAAAACTTTAAAAGCGTTTTTGCCTGTTTTTCCAAGAATGGCTGTTTCAGGGAGCTGGAGCACTAACCAGATCGAGAGGCACAGTTGGGAACTTTCCTTTTGCGGTTAGGTGCTATGAATTCATATGAAACGCTGGACTTTTTAACCAGGCCATCAGCAGCGAGTTGCTCTGAGCTCATACTCAAATTTTTTTTCCCCTGAAGCATGGACAATTCCTAGCATTAGTTTGTAGTTTCCACGAGAGAAATTGGGGACAGCAGCACAATACAGTTCCCTTTTCCTAAATCACCTACACTGTGGGTTCAGGAAAATAAGATTGCCCCCTGTGTCTGTGTAATTGATATAACTTTGTCAGTTGCAGCAGGGTTAAAGAGACTGCTCTTCCCCTCCTCCCTGTAAAACAGAGAAGGAATTGTTTATCATCTGCAAAAAAGCCCCAAACCCTAAACCAGTGCCAATGTTGATGTCCCAGGAAACGATCACGTGCCGAAACATAAAAGAAAGGTGGAGAAATGCAATGGGTCCTATCAGTACCAAACCACACGCTCATGCGTTGCATTCAGGGTTAGGCAATTAATGCTCACTCAGTCTGATCAATGGGAATGAATTTTTTTTTTTGACTGAGAATCCTGTAAGTCAATTATGACACAGTAGCCCTTGTGTCTCCTGAATTCAGTCATCTCCCCGCACTCCGCTAAAGAGGGCATGCTAGCTCTCACTTCTGCTAACTTGAGAGAGACCTGAGAAGGTTGGCCCCATTCATTGTACAACAGGAATCCTGTTTCATGTTGGTTGAAGACTCCCAGACTGGGATCAGATCCCCTGCCGGGGTTGATTTTGCAACATCAACAGGCCCTAACTAGTAAATAATATGGGAATCAGCCCAGAGTGCACCCTGGGCATGGTGCTGATCACAGATTAGAGAGAGAATTTCTGCAGAACTCCAGTTCCTCTGAACTTGCAGTTAGATCCAGCCCCAAATGCACAGCTCAAGTAAAGGAAGAGGTAAATGAGTTACCTTGTACTTCCCCCAGCTGTAAACCAGGTCTGTTAGGAACTGCCCAGAATGAATATGCCTTTGCAGCATGGCCACTTGCCAGCTCTTTGAACTGTAATGCCACATCTGTTGATTTAATCTCCTGCAGGCTAATTTCCCCCTCCCCCACACTTTAATCCCCTCCCCTTCTGAAGCACTTTTCCCCTGAAATTGGACATGCTGGTTGCCCTGTACAGTTCTGGCTGACAAGAGTGAGCATCCTGTGCACAGAGGCATCCCCAGGAGCTGCAGAAAGGGAGATGAGCACCACCAGCCCTATTTAATGTCGTCTTAACAACTCACTGTTGTGTCAATGCCAAAAAAACCCTCTAGATGCTAAGTGAGAGGCTCTGCTTGGAACAAGAGGCAGCTCGCCCACTGGAATGCATCCCTGTTTGCTTTAAGACATTAGCATGACTCCTTAAGTGGGTTTTGCCCACAAAAGCTCACGATTCTCTAGATTTTGGTTAATCTTTAAGGTGCCACCGGCCCACGTTGTTTTCAAGGTAACAGACGACCACGGCTACCCCTCTCAAGCTCATGAAGAAGTGTTTTACTGGGTGCGGCTTCAAACAATTGAAATTAGGGTTCCACAGGTCTAATTTTTGCACTGCTCCGACTCACTAGTAAACTGCTCCATGTCTCAGTTTCCCCAACTGTAAAAGGGGGGGGGAGGCAGGGTCAAAATTCTTGCCTGCCTTTGTAAAGCAGCATGTATTCAATGGGTGAGACATACAGCACTGCCTGTGCCTGCTTTGGAGGAAGGGAAGGGGAATCAGGCATCTTCCAAAAGGGACTGTGTGCAGTTTTCAGGGGAAATCATCCCATTTGTTTTTCAGGCAGCTTCACTGTAGGCAAGCACTGTGAGCCCAGGTGCTGGACAAGGCACAATCGTTCCAGAGGGTCTTGTCCAGTTTTAGCTTCTGGAATCCCAGGCCGTGAGAGCGCGCCATGGCCCAACCTGGCTAGAACAAAGCCTTCTCCATCCAGGCAGACTGGAATCCCAAGCAGCATCTCATGGCTGTCACACACACAATGGGGTCCTCCCAAGGAAGCAGACCTGGCTGCTGGGCAAGAAGGAAGCAGCTGCTCCCCATTTAGGAGGTGCTGACTACTCTCAGCCTGATCTCTAGAGTGGAGGAAGCTGCCACAGTAGGAGGTATGTTGTACAGAGTTCCCACCTTGCACCCTTGGCCATCATCACTCAGCCCAGCCCTGCCTGATTAGGCACAGCTCAAGTAAAGGAAGAGGTAAATGAGTGACCCTGTACTCTGCCCCCCATCACTCCCTGCAGCCCCTTTTCATTTCCATTGCTCCTCTCCGGACTCCCAGCAGATGGGGAATAAAGTTCTGGTACAGAGATACCGAACACACTCTCAGTATGGTGATTGCACCAGCCTTTTTGACAATGATCCCTATTGCAAGTCATGTTAAATGTGGCATCCACTCTCACCACACTAGGGCTATGTCGACACTGCAGAGTTTTTGCGCAAAAACTTGTGGAGTGTCCACACAACAAGCGTGTTTTTGTGCAAGAAAAAGTCCAGCAGATCGTCAGAAGAGAGGGCTTTTGGCACAAGAGTTATTCCTCTTTCTACAAGGAATAAGCCTTTTTGCGCAAGAGCTCTCATGCAAAAAGGCAGGTATGGACAGAAGACACCCCTTTCGGAAAAAGCACAGGTGCTCTGGTGGCCATTCTGTGCAAGACAATCAGAGCTTTCTTGTGCAACAGCGTCCATGGCAGTGTGGACGTGCTTTTGCACAAGAACTTTTTGCAGAAGATCTCTTCCACAAAAAGTTCTTGTGCAAGAAGCCTGCAGTGTAGACGCAACCCCCATGTCTATCAGGGTCACTGCTATCTAGCTTTCCTGTCCCTAGGAGTGTGAGAACTGGGGTGTGGTTCCCCACATGGCACTAGAGCACTCTGCCTGGCCCTGATCTGCCTGTCCTCAATGACTGACCTAGCTGCTGCTGCTAGTTTAGCACACAATGAATTTCATTAACAAGCTATTTATTTCCTTTGCTGGCAGTTCAAACAGAGCCCCAACTGGACTCTGCCAGACTGCACTAGACACCTCCCCCAAATCAACACCACCTCCCTTTTCTACCCACTTTCCAGGATGAGCAATGCTGGTATCTTAGGGAAGGGTCACACAGACCCTTGGACTCCTCCCTCTCGTGCACCTCTCTAGCGCTGGGCTTGGAATGTCAAGCACATTAGCTCTCCTCTGTTGCTCTCCAACTTTCATCTAACACTCATTCATTCCCCCACCATCCAGTAACTGTTATAAAATCACCACTGTTACTTAGGAAAACTTTATTTAAACACCTCAGATGTGCAAGGCCCGAAGAATGGGAACAGCAGGATTTTAGGCCGAAGCTCTCTCCATTTCAGCCGTTTTCTCCTGCATTAAAGCAAATTTCCCTTTATGATTGACATGAAAACACTGTTCCAGGAATGGAGCCTTTTACACCATTCCAATTGCCTGAGTAGGAAGGGATTTACCAGCACTTGGCAAACTCAGCTGCCACTTAGTCTTAGAGGCTTCTTGGCCCTTATCTAACCGACTAGGGCACTGTTCCCCACCCACACAGAGGGCAGAACGCGTCTCCATAAACATGCCCAGCATTGTAGCTAACAAAGAATTAGAACAAACCTTACAACCCAATGGGTTTCCTCTGGAGAGTGTAGCAGCCTGTTTCCCAGCAAGGGGATCACTGAGTCACTGCAACACCCCTCCATCCCCAACCACCCAAGTGGCCAACAGTTCGGACGAGGAACCTGTCCATTTTGAAACGCCAATTCCCTCTCCATCTTTAATTTGTTTTCTTATGTGACAGAAGGGGCCTTTCTGTGGCTGTGCGTTAAAGATCACTCAAATTAAGTTCAGGTAGACTGTCAGACAGGTCACTGCTGAGGTCCTTCTCCTCCTCTGAGATGCTTCCAGCCTCCTCCCTGGTGGAGTTTTCCTCCAGCTCCAGGCTTGAAATGTCTTTGGAGCCTATGGACACATTGCAAGGAATTAGCTACGCTCTGGACTCTGAGGCGCAAGTCATCATCATCAACCAAGAAAAATGGTCCAAGGGTAAACTTCAGCCCCTGAGCACAACCTCCCTGTAACCAAAGCTGATCTGCTGGCTTGGAGTCACCAATGAACTCCAAGCAATGCCAATTCATCTATTGAGGCGGACACAAGTACAAGCAAACACAATGACTAATATATTTTTTAATCGTAGTCCCTTGCCTGCTAGCAGCTTTTGGGCACCCCTACTACGATCCCGATTCTGGCCTGTGGTGCTATCAGGATATAAATGTTTACTGTAACTAATATAGGGTAATGAGTTTCCAATTATGAAATTAGGCATGTTATCTAACACAGGGCTCTGCTGATCAAATGTCCGTCCCTGGCATGTGCCTGCAAGCTATACGGGAGAAGGGAATTTCCCCTTGATGAGTCATGGCTAGCAGCATCCTAACAGCAACTGGACATGTCATAACTGCATCTGCAAAGCTGTTAATTGTAGTAGCTTTACTAGTGAAGACCAATTCAGTGGGATTTTGTATTTAGAAAAAACCAGAACACAAGGCAGTTTTATATGCCTTTAAAGCCCCCATTCACAAGAATCTTAAGCGTCTTACTGAAGTAGGGCATGAATTTACTTTAAAAGAACATTAACCCCTTTGTTCCTGGAGCTGGGAATTCCCCCAAAGCTAATGCAAGTGTTAATGCAAATGCAAGGGTCTTCATCCAGAAGCAATGCTGCAGGCCAAAGGTTATGCAGTTTGGAAGATGACACTTTTGAAAATAGGTGATTTTCCTTTTTCCACCTCACTGGCTGAATGCCAGCACCTAACCAAACTGGGAGTGACATTAAAAACTGACACCACTGGGGAATGCTGAGTGTTAGCAGCAGCAGGAATATGTGTGCCTCAAACTGCAGCTTAATGTTATCCTGAACCAAGACTGGAAGGGAGGAGCCAACAACAGGGCAGTTTTAACTGTGATCTAATTTTAACTGTGATCTAAGTGCTTTGGAAGCTACTGTCACAGGCCCAGTCAAGTGCCCCTTTTGGCCGCTCACCAGCTGTTTTAAGCCTCCAAAGTCTGAACCGAAGCCAGTACTGTCCCCATGTTGGGGCCTCTGGGCTCACTCTCCAGGTGCAGCTCTATTATCCAGCACACCTGCCTGGGAACTCTGATAATGCAGCCTGCTGCCCAGCCCCTGGACACAGTTCTTTGGGCCAGGATCAGAATCCTTTAGGGCCATCCAGGGTCCTTCTGCAGCAGTGCATGGCTTGCGTTCCAAAACACGAAGCCTTCTCTTCCCACCTCACCTCTCTGACCCTGGATGATCTATCTCCTTCCCCTCCCCTGCCCAAAACCTCCTGTGTGGCTCTCGGAGGCTGCGTAAACTCCATTCTCACTTCTGTCTCTGTCCTTTCCTCTCTCCACTTCCTCGCTCCCTGCAGACAAGCTGAGGCCAGAAGATGCTTTCCCAACTAACCCAGTGTCATTCAGGTGTTTCCCCTAGATAGGCAGCCATTACATTCTAGCTGCCCACCACTGTCCCCGGGCTGCAGAGAGCTGACACAAGCATGGTGGATACCAGATATTTACACAAAGGTATTCCATGATACAAACATTTCTTAACTTTACAATTCTAGTCAAGTCACAAGCTATGCAGCTGGAGTCCCCAAAGCATCACAGCCAGCAGTCAAGAATCCCTTCATCAGATCAGAGAACAACATACTTTGGTGGGGGGAGGGAGTGCAGTTCTACAATGCAGATCTCAAACAGTCTCCATCTTTAATACACCACATGGACATATTAGACCCCCAGGATGCAAAGGAAGGCCTCTGGAACACTGTATGCTGGGAGATGATGTCCCTCCCTCCTCTGGGCTGCCCCTTAATAATACAGGTGTAAGAGGCTGCAGTTTGCTCTGTTTTATGCAAAACAACACTTCTGTCCACACAGCACCTTCCAACTGAGTAAGCCTGACAACATACAGACAAGGTGCTCTGGAAAGTAAATTGATTAACAAGCGGAGAGCTGGGATTAGACTCAAGAAGTCTGACTCCCAGTCCCATGCTCTGACCATTAGACCATGCTGCCTCCCAAATACATACACCAAATTTGGACACAGTCTTAGGACTCTAGTCAAGTGGGATCTTAGGGCATCACAAATATTGAAACATTTTTAGGGACTCCAAACAGAGACTGGTCAGACAGATCCCTGACCCCTATCCCAAGGCAGTCACACATCTACCATCCACACTCCCACTGACAACTATACTCTCAGGGCATCAAGGACTCTTAAGCCAGCCATACTCCTCTTACCTTCAAGCTCCTTACTCTCTGTGGCGCTGGAGAGCTCATCCGAGCTGACATCTGTGAGACTGAGCTCAGAGGCAGACTCTTCACACAGGGATGAAGAAAGTGTCTCCTCCTCTCTCAACAAATCACTGCCTTCCTCTATGAGAAACACGCCAGCAAGCAGGGTAAGTCGAGAGCTGAGCTCATGGTTAAAGACTACAGGCCTGATTCCTCACTGCCTTCAAGGCAATACACACATTCCGGTTTCCTAGCCTTGTGCATCTACTCTGCCAAGCAAAGGGATGGAGAGCCAGGCCCTGAATCAAGTAAACCAAGACAGGACCTGCACTGGACACATGCTGAACATGTCCTGGAGGCAACACCTCCACCAACCTCTCCCATCTCTGACTCTGCTGTGGTTAAAGACAAACGAAGCAGGACTATAGGAGAGATGAAGGAGACAGAGAAGCCAGCCACACCCCTGGCTATCTCCAAACGATATTATCTTACGAAAGCAAGTAGTTCCATGAAGTGACATTACTAGAATTCTCTGGACTTCGCAGCTCTCTGATGCAAACCAGGGAACTGAGCCTGTTAGAACCAGGACTTCTGAGATTTTCAGGCAGGGAACCCAGAAGCCTTAACATGGCAGTACTTCCCAGAATCACACACCTTGGAAACTCCCTGCTCCCTAGCCCCCAGGCAATCCGCAGATGAAGCTGCCACATATGCTGGAAGTCCTGGGCTCCCCTCAGCAGCCCACCAGCAAATCACATTTCCCCAGTAACTGTCTGTGATTCAGTGAACGTCTGTCAAACCTAAGATGTTTCCACAAAACACTTCAGGTTCAACAAACCAGCCATTGCCAACAAAACTCTTATTTTGTCAGAAAATTCCCAATCAGCTCTACCCGAGAGAACTAGCATCACTTACTCCCATGAGCACTTTCCTTTCCTATGGGCTTAGTGTATGGCTTCTCCAAGGGCAGGTTTTTCATTTGGTCTTTCAGGTCAGTGACTGTGGATCTGATTGAAAGAAAACCAACACCACTGATTAGTTCCAGGGACTGCAACGCCTACCACGAGAGAGACAAAATTCATTCATGGCGTTTTCTGCAGTGAGGTGTTTTCTAAATTCGTGGTTCAAAGTGAATTCAGCTCTGCTGAGCAACTCATTGGCTGTAGGGTGTGTGGTGGGGGAGGCAGAAAAGACCTGAGGCTACTACAGAAAGGGAAAGAGAATCAATACTTAATTAGAGGACAACTTGCAATTAAAGCTCATTATTGGAGATGACTCACCAAGTTCCCAGAACATCCTCCATGGTGAGTTATTAGTACAGGAGGTGAGTCTGGTTTCTGATGTCAGAGCAAATTCATCAAAGCGATTCTAGCCCATGGATGATTTCACCAATATTTTCCACTAAGAACACTCATGTGATTTATGGATTTTTGAGGGCAAGCGGGAATACAAGGGACTAAGAGAGGTATCACAAGAGAGAACAAGTCAGGATACATGGATTCCAGTCCCAGTTCTGTTACTGTTCTTTCTCCATCTGTCACATGGGTGGTAAACATTGTCACATGCACCTCACCGGTGATAGAGGAGGAAGACTGCAGAAGTGAACTGTGTCTGAAAAGGGCTTTGCGACCCTTGGTTGGAAAGCTCTAGGTAATGCATCATGCTTGTAGTATCATTCCCCACCAGTCTCCCTCGTAGGCCCTGAATCACAGGAAGAGTGCTCAACACTGCTCCTCCCAGAGCCAACCAGTGCCGCAAGTGCCCGTCAGAGGGGGCACTGCCACATGATGTGAAGAGTTCTTCTCTGCGGGGGCCATGCATGTGTCTCCAGGGTCCTGGCTCAATTCTGTTTGCAATAGTTATACTGTCTTCCGAGGCTCCTCCTACTCCAGGCAGTTTCAATAGGATATTATGCTTCACATCCTGCCCCAAACTGCTGCCCAGTGCTGCTGTTGGCTGTTAAAGAGCCTACCACGTGCTACGCCGAAAGTGACGCATTGCAGAGGTGGGTGGCGCGATCGTTGGTGTCACCATGCTGCACGTGTTTTGAGATCCTTCAGACTGACTGGCTCTGTACATCATCATGGCTCCAGGGTGTGTGGGAAAGTGATACAAAATCCCCAGCTAAGCCTAAGTCAGCTAGGATGCTCACTGATACCCCAGAGCCAGGAGGACTGGAAAGACAAGGACACAGTTAGAGGAACAATTGCGCAGAGCTAAGGATCACTGAAGGAGAAGCTCAAATGTCACCATCCTTGCCAGGGAAGAAGCCAGAGCATGCAAGGGACAGCTGAGTGGAGATCACAGCCAAGAAGAAGAGTCAGTTTCCTTTCTCACCGTGTTCTTTCATGGGAATATGACAGCACAGGCCTGCAAGAAGAGAGCAGGGTGATGCATGGAAGGGCAGAGGTTTAAGGGACACAAGTGAGCGTCTCTTCAAGAGAAGAGGCCCCAGGCAGAAGGGAATTCCTGCAGACGTGACAGAAAGCAAAAGAACGAGAAAGTCACCACTTTAACACCACCAAGTGGATTCATTCAGGGACTGTCAAGAGAAGGAGCTACAGACGTCAGCCTGTGTCCATAACAGAGGATTTGGGGAGGGGGAATATGAGCATGCTTGATTACACCTTGCATATCCACATGAACTAGAGGGCACAGGAGCATCGTGATTTAGATATGGAGCCTTTCATTTCCAGGTCAACAGTCTAGGGTCAGCCCAGAATAGGAATGGCAGGAAGTAATTCACTCTGGCTGGCTACTCTGGGCCTGTGAGAAATGAATTGGGATACTCAGTCTAGTTCCCAGCATATAAATGTCTCCATCACAGATACTCCCCTTGTTAGCCACCTCAGCAGAGACACCAATGACTGAATGGCCCTCAGAGAGTGAACTCTCCATCGGCCCTTAGTCAAGGCTCCTGTCCAAGCAAACTTGAACTGCAGCTGCCCATATCCTGGAACCTCCAGGGCTCGCAGGTCAGCACTTTATGCATTTAAAAACAGGGCGTTCTCTATCCACCAAGCAGGTTGTGACAACTTCCCTCACACGTCTTCGAGAACAGGCCTCAGTCATGACTTGCAGGGGCCCCCCTCTAACTGCAAGAGGGGAATTCAGCTCTGCCTTCTCTGAGGGTGCAAGCCAAGGGTCTGTTAGTACTAGCTGTGATGTGGGACCTGCCCACTAGCAACTGAGCTGATATTCCCCATGTGGGCACTGAACAGTGATCCGACAGCAGCACACCCCCTTGTGCCATTCCAATGTGGTTTGGGATAAAAGATCCCTTGGATACACGAGTTGCACTTGCAGCCGATGAACTGGCTCCTTTGGGTGGGGAATGCACCCCACCTTGCCAGCCATGATGGGGTGTGCACACACATGGTGCCACAGTTCCCACAAGACCCTTGGAAGGTGCATTTCCCCTACTTGATGCGACCAAGCTCCTGCTGGGTGCTCCGTGCCTCCAACCTGGTTTTGTCCAAGTCATCAGACTGGGCTTTGTGACTGTTCATCAAATCTTCCAGCATCTGTGGATGAAAGAGACAATCAGTCACTGCCAAAAGGGCTCCCCATAGACAGTTCTGATTCCTCACAGCCGTGCTGAGCCCAGCAGAACATGCATGTGTGACTTGCTCTCTGTATGGGCCTGGAACAGCTGGAAAGCACAGCCAATACAAATCATGCTATCCGTGGCAATGAGCACTTCACCTTTCCAGCACAAGAAACTATGGGTTTATGTTCCTTTACAGTCTGGTGTGCAATGCAGCACACTGGCACCTGTACCCCATAAACCAGCCTCCTTATTGGACATCAGGGCCACACTGTAGATCTCTGCTGTCCATACTTGCCCCACAGGCTGCATTTAGGCCAGGGATGGGCAATAATTTTTTGCCCGTAAATTTTTGAAGTAGCCCCAGGCTGCACAGGACGGGACAGGGCATCAAGCAGAAGGGGCAGGGCCAAGGTATTTCCAGGTTCCCCACTCCCAGACAATGGGGTGGGGGTGAGGGAGTGCCTTTGCCCTCACCCCACGTTCCTCCAATGTGCCCATGCCCCTGGTGTGGGAGGAGACTTCCTCACTCACCTGCCCCTAGGCCAATTAGGGCCTGGGGGAGCGCACAAAGCCTCCTCTGTGCCCTTCCCCTCCCCCGCGAGCAGCGCTTCAAAGCACCACATGCTCTGGCAAGGTGGGAGGAGGCTTCACCCTAATTGGATCTGGATCCAGCCTGTGGAGGCCCTTTGGCACACCCCTGATTTAGGCCAACCATAATCTATAAACACCAATCAGTTTGAAAAATGTGCCCCCAGAATCAAGGTTATGGGAGCCACTTGCCCAAAGGTGCTATAAAGCAGGACGTTTCTAAAAGGGTTCGAGGGCTGCTGCTAGCTGAGAGGTATAGCCAGGTCTGGTCATTGGCTCCACTGTATTTTAGGTCCCTCACAACTCTGCCTTTCCCTACTTGGTCCACATTTTCCCGTCTCTCCCTCTGCTCTGCCAGCCTCAACCACAAATGTCTTCACACCTTACACATAAGATGCCCTCCCTGAAGTTACCCATAAGGGCACCTTTTGTTCCAAATCCCTCCAATTTCCACTGTGACACCCAGAAATCAATCATGTCCTGAAGGTTATAATAGGGACAATCAAACTTTTAGCTATATCTGCTTGCTTTTTTCTGTGAACATGAACACTTGTGTATATTTTGAGTATGCCCTTCTCCTTCACCCTTCATATATCACTTTCTTCTTAGCTTGTTAGTTCTTTGGGTCATTAACTTTTTGTACAGCACCTTACACAATGGCACTACTGCAATATCAATATTATATACAAATAAGTTATCCTCTGCAGACTGTAACCATCCTGATCGTAATTTTCTACATGACACCCAGCTACGCACATGACAAGTGTCTTAGAAATACTGTACGTGTGCCAGTATTGTGTGATAAACACCTAAAATACATAGGAAAGAGAGGAAATACGTACATTGGAACCACTATATCAGTGTTTAATTTCATTAACAAGATTCCTTATAAACAGAATTACATAATTCCAGGTAAAATAGGAGTTGGTTCTACCCTAAAGAATAAATACTGAAATATGAAGCACATTGGAATAGACAGTAATATCCCAGTGTTTATTAATGTAGCACCCATGAACCTTTTAGATGATGTTAATGCAGCAAGCCTGAGAAATAACAGTTCTGCCATATGGAAACAGATCACCAATTTCATTGTCTTTTTGCCAGCCTTCAGAGGAAGATATAAAACTCCCATGAATCTCCTGGATATTTTTTCAATACAATCCAAAGAAAAGATAGTCTTTCTGCCCGCAGCTGATGATCATGATATGCCAGAAGCTGTGGCATTTCTACTATAGCTCCTTGCACTGCAGATGCTATTCATACATGTGCCTAATCCCCCTTTTAAGAATTTTACTTACAATGTTCCTATTATCTGGAAGCAGTGAGTTCCACAAATTATCAAACCATCACATGCTTTAAAAATGCATGTAATGATTTTGCCTGGGAAAGGTAAACCTTTAAAGCTATGTACCTTGCAATATCGACTTTGAGTTCTCTTCATTTCGTCAGTTTCAGACATCTGATTGAATAAATCCTCCCCCTGTCGGTCTAAGAAGGAAAGCAATGTAACTTTACTCAATGAACTGTATTTATTTCAGGCACAAAGCTGAGTCTTAGCAGAATCTACTTCTATTTGGTGCCTGATTTTTAATAGTCATCTCCACATTCACTTTTCTCTATGCATGTTCAGTCTAAACACAGTGGGCACCCTTTCATGCCAGGACAACATTCTTCTGAGGAACTCAAATGAACAATGAGAGCAGCTGTCAGATCTCCGTGGGAATCATATACAGTGCCCAGGTCTATTACTTTCACAGATATATACTGGGCACAAATCGGAAAGCCCTTTACCTACAGTTCTACTCTGACAGATGACTGTGAAAATGACATTGGCAGTTCCCCATTTATTGCTGTTCAATTACTATATTTTAGTAATTGAGGTTATTATAAGTAAAAAGGTGGTTATATTCCTTTCCCCCACTCTGTGTATTGTCTAGTCAGACTGCAAGCTCTTTGGAACAGGGATTGATTCTCGGGATGTGTTTATACCACACCTTGCAAAATGGGGATTTGAGCTTGGTTGGGAACTTTCCGCCTTACTGGAATGCAGAAGAGCTGCTGCAGCAAACTCAGTTTGGCATCTGACAATCAAGGTAGGTTCCTTCTGTTTCACGTAGTTACCAAAGACCCTGCACCTCAAGTTCTGCCCTCAGTTTCATGCGAGACACCTGAATGCCTCCACAGAACTGCTGCAGTACAAGGAGAGTAGAATTTAGCCCATAATTGGAAATCCTGTTTATGATTTATGAGCCAGAATAGAATCCAGCTCCCTCTTCCCTGGTTGTGTCAGCTATACACCCTACTACGAGTGAAGTAGTTAAAACTTAGCTACTACAAAGACGATCTGACTGAGGGGTGGCTTAGGAGTATGAAGGGATCATTTTTTCACAGTTACTTTGAAGATAGACATAGTCTGATAATCTCTAGAACCAAGGTATTTTCAGGACTATCTCTGGCCTTTGCCCAGCCAAGGTACTGACATCCCATAGCATCCTTGGGGAAGGCTCAATAACAATAATGCCAGCCAGTTCTCACATAGCACTTTTCAGCAGTAGCTCTCAAAGCACTTTAAGTTGGAGGTCAGTATCAGTATCCTTATCTCTAAGGATAGGATGGGGCTGACGTTGATAAAACAGCGACAGAAAGGTATTGCAATGGACCAACCATTCATTGAATGGACCTCATCTCTCAAAGCACCACAATGCTACAGTCAGAGTGAGGAGACCCTGTGCATGCTCCCCTCCCACAGCTCTGCCAATGCCCTGGTGAGAGTCTGACTGGGCTAGCAAGTCCTTTGCAGACTAGGGATATGAACAAGTAACCGGTTAATTGCTTACCCGGTAAACATCATCCTACACACAACCTGCTGTGGCCAGAGGGCTGCTCCAACACTGCTGGGCCCCCATGCGAGGCTGCCAGCTGGCAGCCTGCCCCACATGGCTGGCAGCTGGGCCTGGGAGTTGGCTGGGGCTGGGAGCGGGCAGCCAGCCCTGGCAGGGCTGGGAGCAGGAGCCCCACGGGCAGGGGGCTGCTCCAGCTGAGCTGTAGCAGTCCCCAGCCCGGGATCCTGCTTAGTTGGTGAACCAGTTAAACATTAAGTTAACCTAACTTTTAACCAGTTAACTGATCAATCAGGATTTTACATCTCCAGTGCAGACTCCCACACGTCCCCTCCAATTCTGCCGATTCACCACAGCACCCCCTACTCTTCCACTCCTCAGCAAAGTGTCCACTACAACAAACAACATGAAGCTCCCAATTGCAGGCTGCTTCCCTCCCCATTCCAGTCATCTGTCAGGCCCATAGAGAAGTGACCCCCCCACGGGGAGCAGTGCAGAGCTACACTCACTAAGCTTGTGCTTCAGTTGCTCCACCTCTCTCCTCACACATTCATATTCTCGCCACAGGAGCCTTTTGCTAAAATGAGAGAGAGAGAGGGTTACCACCAGGGAAAGGAAGCAACAGCCTCAATTTCATGACCCAAACGGCCACAGAGCCCCTGAGCTGACCTCTCGTGCATCTCCTGCATGACGCTGGTGCTGGGATACAGATCTGGGGTGCAATCTCCATCTGGCTGGTGAAACACTTGCTGTCGCAGGTTACGAAGCTCGCTCTTCAGCCCTTCCATTCTCCGCCCCAGCAGGGACTCCAAGCCACTGTGAGGGCTGTTCTGCAATTGACTAACCTCCTCTGCAACAGCAAGCAAAAGGGCAGAAAATGATTAAGCTTCAGCCTGCAAAGGGGAAGGGTGAGAATGGATAATATACAGTACGATGGTCTCAAAAGTCAGTTCACTGCTAATGTAAAGTTCTGGACTGATAGCCCAGGACATTGGGGGCCTCTGCTGATCTTCTGTAAAAGTCCAGCTCACTCAATGTTCCACTCTGCCACCACGCTCAGGGGCAGGAGGGGAATTCAATCTATTCTGAACTGATACTTTTGGATAGAAGTCCTTAGGGGCGGCCGTGTTAGTCTGTATCTGCAAAAACGAGGAGTCCGGTGACACCTTAAAGACTAAAGGTACGTTTACACTGCAACACTATTTCGGGATACAGGAGTATCCTGAAATAGCTATCCTGTTATTTCAGGCTCACTATTCCGATGTTCCTCTAAACCTCATTCTACGAGGAGTAAGGTACGTTTCGGAATAGCGCTTTATTTCGAAATTTGGTGCTGTGTAAACGCCAAATGACAAAATCAGCGATTTTGAAACAGCACTGAAATAAGATACGCAATTTGCATAGCTCAAATTGCATGTCTTATTTCCAGTTACAGTGCTGTGTAGATGCACCAATAGATTTATTTGGGCATAAGCTTCTGACAAAGTGGGTTTTACCCACAAAAGTTTAAGCCCAAATAAATCTATTAGTCTTTAAAAGTGCCACAGGACTCCTCCTTGTTCTTGGGTAGAACATGAGAACCAAGAGTTCAAATCTGAGCCAACACATGTAGAAGTTGTGCTCTGTAAGAGTATTGGAGCAAAGAACTAAGAGGTGGGACACCAGGGCTCTACCTAGGTTGGAGCTCGATATGTTAATTAGGAATCATTAAAAAAGGAATAGAGAATAAGACTGAGAATATCTTACTGCCTCTATATAAAACCATGGT
>JANRFK010004893.1:58512828-58530763 GCA_030068395.1 Apalone spinifera | reverse complement strand
GCTTCGAGATTTTTCCCCTCAAGGTACGTAGGCCGCGGGGGGCTGCTGTGGCCAGCCCCAGACTCCTCCATGGCGCCCACGTGGCCTGCACAGCCTCGTGGGCAGTGACATCACGCAGGGGCAGTGACATCACACACGGATTGTGACATCACACAGGGGCTGTGACATCACACACGGAGTGTGACATCACGCAGGGGCTGTGACATCACGCAGGGGCCCTGTGACCTCACATCCCCCCGCCAGCCAGGAGGAGCGGGGCGGTCCGTCCTGCCGCGTGGGGGCAGCGGTGGCCGGATACGTTGCGTCATGGGGGGGCCCCCCAATGAATTCGGGCTCGTCCTGGGGGCCGTTGGATGAAGGGCCCCAGATGGGGCCGTGTCCTCGAGGGGAGCCGCTGGGGAAACCAGTGTCTGTCCACTGTACTGTGGGACCAGTGGTTCCACACACACCTGCCCCCCCACCCCCCCGCAGGCTGTACCCTCAAGTACATGTTGTGACCCCGTACGGAAACTGTACGGTCCGGTTCCTCCCTCACCAGGGCCAAAAAGGTAGCGTTGAAGTGACGCGTCAACGAGCAAGATGTGGTAGGTTCTCACCCAGAAATCTTCACGTACTGCTCAGTCTGTAACGCCTTTTCCTGACTTGCATTTTGCTGACCAGACATCCAGATGTAAACTTGAGTTTGTCCCATATAGTGATGCTTGTTTTTCCTTCACTTGTTCCCATTGATTTTGTCTCATTATAGCTATCCCACTATTTATGTTAGCTGGCAGGTGAAGTGCCTAGTATCCTTTAAAACTGGCACGAATGCCTTTCTATAAAGGGCCTGATTCTGTGAGAAACCACATGCCTTTTGAACGCTGCACCGAGTGCCATTAGTCCTACCATAACAGCAATCTGTCCCCTGGAGGATGTGTGAGAATTCCAAAGTGTGTTGCATCTTCACTCCTCCAGATTATTTCCAAAACCACCTTGTTTTTCTGTATATAGTGCATCATGGGACAGTATTTTATTTGTGGCCTGCTGGGGGATGGAGTCCAGCCGGTGCGGCCTGGCACAGAGAGCAACGGCCTCAGGACTATGCTTCCCATACTTTGGCTGTAGGTGGGGGCCGGGGCCGGGGCCGGGGGGCTGGCTGGTAGACTTTTGAGAGAGGCCACATGCAATTTTTTAAATACGTAGGAAGACATTCTCCATATATGCTGCAGTATGTGTAATTTTGTTGAAAGGAACAGAGAAATTAGAAGCTGAAAAATTCAGAGCAGTTGGCTGGAGAATATCAAGAATGGGAGATAAAAACTGGAAGAAAGTGTGAGAAGGGATTATATAACTTCACAGATGAGCTACACAAAATGATACTAATCAGATAATTGACTTCTGTTGAGATTAACATCAAACTGTATTGACCTGAAAGTTAAATATTGACAATAGTCTAGAAACTGACCTCTATAAGAAGTAAAATTGTTATTGACCCAAGAATTAAATATTAACTCAGGCAAAGATGAAACTAAGGTTTGCTGTCAGAGTCAGTGAATGTTGATCTTCAAGATCAGTATGGGCCAACATAAATTTTGAAAGCCTTCATCAGAAATCTCCCCCTTAAAACTATACGATTCTTAAATAAAGCTTTTGTAAACTAATATATTAGAAGAAATAATAGGGTATGTCTAGACTACGTTGCTCTTTCAGGATACCGGAAGTATCCCGAAATAGCAACACTGCATCTTTAGAAGTGCCTGCTATTTCCTGAAATAGCAGGTGCGCTATTCCGGCATCCCTTTAGTTAAGGGATTGGTCGGAATAGTGCCTTATTTTACAATTTGGCGCTGTCTACACAAGTTAAGTGATGAGCTCAGACCGTTTTCTCGGTTACACTTTCACATCCCTACTAGGCAGTTTGGCCTCCTGGACTGAGCAAAGACTAGGAAGTGATAGGTACACTTCAGATCAAGCTTTGTTTTTCTAGTGATGTGGTCACATCCCTTGACTTCCTCAGTTTCTTAACTGTGAAATGGGAATGGGAATTGTTTCCCTTCCTGTGGTGTTGTGAGTATTACTGTTTGTGTAGCTCTCAGAAGCATGTAAAGCAATTCCTGCATGCTAATGATTGTACTCTTATTAACTTTGGATGTTGTTTACTATATGAGAGCACCTCTTAAAATGTGCTGAGTGCCTCTCGAGAAGGTCCTTTGCATTCTTAGCTTGCACTGGCTTCAGTTGACTAAACACTGGCCCAGTCCTGCTTTCAGGAAAGCCAACAGAAAGATTTGTGCTCGCTTTAGGGGGCATTCGAGCCTGTCTATGGGAGTACTAGTGCAGGGCCATAGCTACTAAGAGACAGTAGATGGTGCTGCCATGGCCTCGCTGAGTTTTTAGCACTGAACAGAAGAAATAGCTCTTCTCTCTTTATCTCTACCGCTAGGTTCAAAGGGACTGCTCCTTGTAAAGCTCATGTTTGCAGGTCCTGGGCCTGACAGAATGCAAGGAATTGCACTGGGTCTAATCACAATTTTTCTGGGGAACTTGGAGACCTTCCTTGGACAGAAAATTATATACCCTTTCCTATGCCTCCCTCTGCAGCCAGGAGTAATGATCTGCAGATTATAACCTAGATGCCTACAGAAGCATGCTGCATGGCTAATCATGCAGTTTTAATTTATTATTATTGTAAAAGCTCAAACATACAAGATGTCTATGTGTGGGATGGTCCCTATTGCTTCCTGATGAAAAACTCCACATAGTATATTAAAATTATAGTTCTCCAAAAAACATATTAAGGGACAGTAAATATTAGCTGATCTGGCCTTTATGATCTCCCAAGAGGCAAAACTGCAAGACTCTGATGAAATCATAGGGGCCTATAAGAAAGAATAAATGTGCCTTGTGTATTCAAGTTGTGTAGCCTGCTGTTCATCGATTATGCTAGGATTTTTTTAGTTATTACCTGGCTGTGTTCAGCACTGCTGGGGCTGACTCTCTCTTCTCCTCCTCACTTCTCCCTGCTATCTTGGCTTGATCTGCTCCTTAATTTCTAATACTGTCAGCTGGGAGACATTATGACACATCCAGCCACGAAGGTAACTCTTGAAATCTGAGAGCGTCATAATGTGTGTGATGCACCTGATGTTCCGCTGAGGGATTACTGAGCTGTTGGGAGCATCATGTCATTTTTCTTCACAAAGAAATGTTTATGCCTGGAGAAGTAAAGCATGTGGCCAGTCATGTGACTGAACAGAAATATGGATTTCTTTCCATCAGTCTGCCATGGCCTTTATGACATCACAAGGGGCAGGGTGAGTGTGTGGGACTGAGCCTGATCTGATCCTTGTAAAATCCATGCTTGACAAAAAGGAGAGGCCGCAAAAGACAAGGAGCAACCAAACAGTGAGGGACTAATAACAAAACACACCAAAAACAAGGAGCCCAGTGCCTCCAGAGTCCATATTGTTTCTGCTGAAACAGACTAACACAGCTACCTCTCTAACACACAACACAACACAACAACAACAAAAACCATACAGGAACAGGAATCAGATCAGAGGGTCCAAAAAAAGGATCCAAAGAGGACACCAATCAGAGAATCCCAGATAGTATCCACTACTCCTTCAAGAGAGGCAGTGGATTCTACGCAGAATAACTTGGTTCCAACACATGAATGGAAAAGTGCCAGGAAATATGCTCCGCAATGCCCCCATCCTGCCTCCTGCTATGTTAGTTTCTCATCACTTTATAATACCATAGTTTCCCCCAGGCCAGGCCCAGGGAGCACCAGCAGGAGACCTGTGCGCCTCCTCCCCGCCACCCCCGGACCTCGCACCCCCAGCCTACTTCTGCACCCTGCCTCCCACCAAGACCCTGCACTCCCACCACCAGCCTGTTCTTCAGCAGTCCCCTCCCACACACTGAATCCCTCATTTTGGTCCCATCCCAGAGTCTAGGGGGCCCCACAAAATGTACTAACCCTAGGCCCCTAGAAGAGTTAATCCAGACTTGGTGAGTGTCCCTTTTTTCCCCCTGCTTTTCAGTTGGTGGCCAGGTCAGTGAGGTCTTCTGTTTTGTTTGGTTTTCCCCTACCTTGTGTGTGGCCCCTGACTGACTTTTCTGTGGGTCGGTGACCCCGGACTCAAAAAATGTTTTCCACAGCAGTATTCCTTGACTTGCATGGGATCTGTAGCCTTCTGCACATCTATGGTATATATGAAGATGAGCTGCAGTCTCTTTCATATTTATGAAATTCTGCACAGCCACAGGGGGACAAAATTGAGGTGTCTTTGCTCTAATGGATGTTTGTCTTTATTTGCCGAAGGTTGGGTGGTACAATGCTGTTCTTCAGCCATCTTTTCACCTCCAGTACTCTGAGGACACACTCGCATTCGTTGTCCTCAGCGCCCCTTCGATGTTTGAGAAGGCCTTTAAACCCTTTGTGAACAAACAGCTGCTGAAAAAAATGAATGACCCAGTGGATCAATGTGTTTCGTATCATCTGTCCCTCGTGAAGGAGGTAAGAACTCACATGCAGCCTCTGTTACTGTGGTAATCTTTGTATGTACATGGGACTCTATGGGCATGGATTGAAAAGAAAAGCTGTTGTTGGATGAGTTCAGGGCTTAAAGGGCGGGACTGGTGATGCAGCCATGTGGTTGAAGGTTGTTCACTGGATCATACAAGGTCAGCCTGGGTCTGCCCCACCAGAAGGGAATGGACCAGAAGGAGTTACGAGTGGAAACTTCAAAAAGCTCAAGGCAGGAGTCCGAGATCTTAGAGCGGGACAACGGACACAGCCTCCAGCTATGCTTTGGTGGAGGCTGTGCCTTCGTAATGGAGCTGAGTCATGGGGCTGGTTGCCCTTCGGTACCAGAAACCAGCAGGACATTTGGGGCCCATCCAAAGCCCAGTGTAGTTGTTGGGAATCTTTCCACTGACCAGAGGCTGATTAAGGTTTCCTTGGGCCCTTGACTAGAGCAAGTGAGGGGCCCTCCCCAACCCTTCTCCCTGCAGTCCTGCCCCCGTTCCACCTCTTCCACCTGTGACTCTACCCACTGCCTCACCCTTTCTGCCCCTTCCCCAGGGCCAGATCTTGTTTCACCCAGGGTCTCCCCCATTTCACGCCCCACTGCAGCCCCGCTACCCCTTTCTGCCCCTTGCCTCCACTTCAGCCCCATAACCAGAGGAGCACTGTCCCTGTGCCACACCCCACGGGCTGCTGTGGAGAGTGAGAACGTCTCCAATTCCAGGGCCCTGTCTCGCCATAGCTTCTGCCAGGGATGGATTGGAGGTTGTAAGGCATGGGGCTGGCTTCCCCTGTCCTATGGTTTGGGTCTTCCCCTGCCCACCCAGTGCTGCTGCCATCAGGGATTAGGGCGTGGGGCTTCCTCTGCCTGGTGGCTGCTGCCATGGAATCAATTTGGGGCACGAGGGTTTCCCCCATCCGCCTGCCTGGTGGCCAGTGTTCTGGGGGTTCAACTGCTGTTTTTTTGGGGGCCCACCCACCCACTCTGATTGCAAACACCCTGGGGCACAGGCCCCATTCACCCTTGTGGCTAATTTGCCGCTGACATCACTGGACTTTGGAACAGTCCCTTAGTGGAGATCATTCTGCTGAACAGATCATGCAAGTATCTATATAAATAAATACCTCCGTAAATACAGCAGGGAACTTGCTGACAGAGGTCATCAGAGCCTTTCTTTCGACTTCCACAGCCACTGCACACCAGAATCAAGACATTGTGAATCCTCAGAACTACATAGGGGTTTTGGTGGTGGCAACACCCCACATTATGACTTCAGAGATCAAGGGGTGCCAGAAGATTTCAGGATGGAGATTTACAAAAATAATTTAAAACTTTCCTGCTAAATATCGCCATTAATCATATTGCAGGGGTTGTTCATCAGTATCTTTAAATGTAATTCAGTGATACAGTACTGGAAGACTGCAGGTCTTACTCTATAATCCGTGTGTCACCTTAATCCTCCATTTTTGGGAGGCTAGCATTTCCGCTGCAGAAGCTAACTTCATTTCAAGTGAGCCCAGGGATTTAGATTTCTATTTTTCCTGCAATTCACCCTGATCAGCTTAGCAAGTCTGACTTCATTCAGTGCAGCTTGTAGACCTGTTCTTGGAGGGCAATGATAGTGTTAATCAGTTACCAGCTCTCCTCAATATAGCAGAGTATTTGATCAGAACAACATCAATAAAGCAGAGAAAGCTTTACAGAGAAAACATAGGACAGGTGTGTAATGGCTTACATGCACACTTACCAGGTGTCTACCACATAAGACGTTGGTAGATTTCAAAGTATTTAGTTCAGACTTTTTCTGTCCCTTGTCTTATATCAGTTCCTTGATGTAGTGAGAATGATCACTCCCCTTGAGAGGCTGGTTACAGCTATTCTCGTTTCTTTGTTTGCTAGCCACCTTCAATCATTTATACCAGGATATGTCATTCCCCCAGGGCAGCCTCTCCAGATTTGTTTACCTGCCCGAGGATTTGCATTAATTGCCCTCCAGTGATTTTAGTTCCTCTAGATTAGAAACTCCTGCCATTTCCTTGCCCCCAGCTCAGACAAGTACATATTTATAAAGCTAATAGTATCTTTGAATATGCTTATACTATAGTTCAAGTTCACAGGTTGATAGCTCAGTTCACCTGGCTGATAGTTTGTTCATGCTTTTGTGAGGTCTGACCTGCTACTGCATTGCTTGTTCTGTTTTAAAGAAGCTATTAATCCCATGCCTGGTAGGTTACAATACAAGGTAAGAGGGGCTACTGAATCATAGATAACTTTTCATTAAAGGGGGCAGGAGCACTTGATGACCTCCTGAGGTCTCTTCCAGCCCTAGGATTCTATGATTCTATGAAAAAAATAAAATCAGTCAGAAGTTTCCCAGTTCTCTGGTGTCCACTAGATGTACTGAGCTCTATTATGGGAAAGGACAAGAGGAGGGACATACGAACAAACTCACTTATAAGGGAATGAAACTCACTAGTTATATGCACTTGTCACTGTAGGGTCAGGAAGGGGGGGAGAGTGCTTCAGATCCATGCTTTTCAGGAATTCTGGGCTGATGCTTTTCTTTCTCCAGAATCTTTCTGATCAGAGGGTGGACATCATCTATGATTATGAGATCCTGCCAAATAGGAAGCCCAAGTTTCTGGCACAAACAGCTGCCCATGTGGCTGGAGCAGCATACTACTACCAGAGGAAGGATGTGAAGTGTGATCCCTGGGGAGAAAAGGTGAGAGACAAACCACAGCCCAAAGAACCTCTCTGAAGCAACAGAATGTAAAACTTCTATTGACTCACTGATTTCTTCTTCCGGGAGATCATGTTTACTAAGGAATTGGGTAATTCTTTGGAGTGGGACAATGGGCATAACTAGGTGAGAAGAGATTAAATTGAGCAGAGGAAAATGTAGGCTAAATTAGAGGGAAAATGTCCTAATTAATGAGATTTATTAACTTCCAAGGGAAGAAGAGGAAGACCAATTTCTTGGGACATCTAAATCTAGATTAGACAAAAGCACAGGTAAATGTAGCGTAGGGAAAAATCCGAGTGGAGGACAGGAGTGATGGATTAGAGAACCAGATAGGTCTTTTCCATTTATCTGGGCTAAATCCTGCAATCCTTAGTGCAAGTTTTGCTTGAGTGTCTTCAATTTTTTTATTTTGGAATTCTAACAAGAGGCTCACAAGATCCACTTTCCAGCACATCATATTTGGAGGATGTGAGCAGAGGGCTATGTACGCATGCGTGTGCATGAACAAAATAAGGGGAATCAAATCTAGCATGCTTCCAAGTATAAGGAGGAAAATCATCTTTCTTGCTCGTACTGAGCTTCACAAGTTGGTTGTGTGCATTAGAGGTTCTCTCCAAGTGCCAGAAACTAGGCACTGCTAGAGACAGGCTAACCCCGGAAATAAAACAGCGACTCTCATACCAGTTCTCTTTCTTTTCAGAAGATCTATGGTGTTTGTATTCATCCCCGATACGGAGGCTGGTTTGCTATCCGAGGTCTTCTCATATTCCCAGATGTTCAGGTGCCATTCCTGAAGCAAGTTGCCCCTGTTGATTGTGTGGCCTCAGAAGAGAAGCGAATAGAGCTGCTGGAGAAATTCAATTTCCACTGGCGGGACTGGAGCTACAGGGACATCATTGAAGTGAAGGAACGATACTCAGAGGAGCAGAAAGCCTACTTTGGAGCTCCTCCAGCGGAAAGATTCAAATTGCTTGAACTGCAAGGAGTTGTCCAGAAAAGTGCATTTTACTGAGTAATGTGGTTCTGAGTATGGGCAAGGAATGAACAGAGGGCAGCTCACAGATGCCCTCACCCTCCATAGCGGTGATAAAGGGGTATGTGATGGTTCAGTGATGGCAGATTCCATATGCTCCATCTCAATCCATAAGCCTACCTCATAGATCAAGATGCTGGGGTTTGTAGTCTGGCCACATATTTATAGAGAAAGATAGTTGCAGTCGGCTCCATGTTCTAGCTAATTAGGGATATATCCCTCTGGCTCCTTGTATGTTACCATTTTTCCTTGAAGCTGGGAAATCCAGTCTGCTTTTTAGAAACACTCATTATTTGTGTTCTAGTCAGACTTACTGTTCAGGGACGGGCTACCCCTCCGGCGTACAGCCTATTCATCATCGGGGTCTGCCGTCGTATATCGCCCTCTTTCCCGTGCTACCCGTCACCCAGTCTCGTTTTAGGTCCCAGTCCGCGGCCCCGCGGACCCTGCACTCAGTCTTAGCCCTGCTTGTGGGGTGCCTCTGCTTGCGGGGGATGGAGGGGGACTCAGGTCCTCCCTCGCTCCGAGTCCCGACCCAGGACCCTTAAAGGCGGTGGCACCCTGGTGCCGCCTGGTTGGTGGGGCGCTCCCCCAAACTCACCAACCCTCGGGGTTCCCTTCCCCGTGCTGGGTCACTTCCTCCTGGTCCCCCAGCTCTCCCCTTCTCCGTTTGTCCTCCTCCCTCCCTGCTCGGCGTCTCTTTTAAACTTCCCTCTTCTCCTGGCCCCACCCCTTTCCTGGGGTGCGGGGTGATGATGTCAGCAGCAGGGCCGCCTTCCTCCGTGATGTCTCGACCCCTGGCTGCCCCTGTGCATGCTGGGCATGCGCGCCTCGAGGCAGCCTGCGCCCAGCAAGATTTCTGCCGCCCGGCTCCCTCTGCTGCCGCAGTCGGGCCGGTTTCCTCCTTCCCGGAGTCTCCCCCGCCCAGGGGTCGCTGGAGAGTGCAGGAGGTCGGGCGTTCCTCTGCGCGGGAGCCTGGCGCCCCGTCACACTTACTTTTTAAAAAAAGGTTATTATTATTCTATTTAATAACAAGGATTTACTGAATTGTCTACAACCAGCATGTGAAATCACTTGCCTCTTTGAGCTGGGGGGAGGGCAGACTTTTTCAAACACTTTTTATTCTGCGATGCAGTCTCTCAGGGGATTGAACGTTTTAAAAGACACTTATTTTCAAATCTAGTCTTTTTCACTCAAACTAGGAAAAGTAGCTGGTTTAACTTCAGTGAAAACCCTTCTTACTGCCACTCCCCCGTCACAAACAGACCAAACCACTAAACACTGATGTAGACCGTTCTACGTGCTTAGTCTGATGTTAGGATTGTGTTTCAGCTGTAACTTGACGTGGTCAGATGATGCTAAAGCAATTGTGCTATGTCTGTGCAGGTGCAGAATGGGCTTTTCAATCAAGATCAAGTTAAGCTAAAGTTAAAGCTTTTCAGGTTTTTGCTACTGCCACATTGCGTGAGAGGGGGAAAAGCTGAGATGGGAAAGTGAATGAGTAGGTAAAGCTGCAAAGCTGATCATAGGTGAAGTGCTGACAAAAGTAGAGTAAACCTGCTGAAAAAGAGAGATTTTGATTTTCTTTGATCTTTCCCTTTCAGTGATCAGAGGTATTAGATCAGCAGTTCCCAACACCAGGCCGCTGTTGGGCTATGGACCTCTGGCTGCTGGACCATGGAGGCTCTGGGGGCTGGGGTACACTGCTCTCCTGCTAGCTGTTAGGAAAGGCATGATCTGCCCTGCCTTTCAGCCAGCCGGCACCGGGAAGGAGCAGGGTCTCCTTCCAGTCGTGGGAGAGTGCTTCGCTACACGGTGAGAGGGCCATACAGAGCTGCTCCGCACAACTTTCCTGCTGCACAGGGAAGCGCTCTTCCCCGCTGGGAGGAGACCCCACCCCTGCCTATCACTGGCTGGCTGAGTGGTGGGGCAGGACATGCCTCTCCCAACAGCTGCCGCAGGAGGTGAAGCACTGGGTGGTGTACCCCAGCCCTGGCCTCCAGAGCTCTTGCCACGCAGACAGCAGCGCAGAGCTAGGTGAGGAGGGTGGGGCAAACACTGGGGACTTCAGGGGCAGGGCTAGTGCTGGGGGGCTCTTGAGGCTGAGTTAGTAGTGGGGGGCTATTGGGGCAGGGCTGGCACTGGGGTGCTTTGGGGATGGGGCTAATATTGAGGGCTGGCACTGGGAGAGATTCTAGGGCGGATTGGTTGCAGTGGGGCTCTGGAAACAGACTGGCACTGGGGGGCTCTGAGGATGGGAGGCAAGCACTGGGAGGGTTGGCTGTAGGGGACTCTGGGGTCAGTGACTGGCAATGGGGGGTAGTAGAGGGGTGGGGGGGGGCTCTAGGAGTTAGGGTTGGCTCTGGGGGCGCTGGGCTTCTGGTGGACTGGCAATGTTTACCACTGACTTGGATCACTGGGTAAGATGTCTTTCAGGGACTGATTTAGCTAGAAATCATTTATGAGGCCACAATCTTGTATGTTAAACTCAAATTAATGATGCAACTTGAAAGGCTGCTAACTTCTTGGGCTCAGCCCTTCAAGGTGTGCTGACCGCCTTCGCCTTTTGTTGACATAAGCAGGAACGTTGACGTAACCTACACCTTGCAGAGTCCAGCCCCTAGTTTGTAATTTGTTCTGTAGTTCTGCACTGCTTGCTGTTTGGAGCCCAAGGCCTAAGTTGTCCTTCAGTAGAAAACTTTGTCATAGATCAGAATGAGTTTTATTCTAAATAGAGCAGTCAGCATGCTCACCTGCTAGGTTGCTTGGATCAGAAAGTTCTCTTCTCTTTGCAGCTCATCCTGCTTCTGTGTCACTCTTCTTTCTGAGGCCTTCCACCCAGGTCATGCACAGCTGATATTTAATGTATTCTGTCAGGATTAGGGATATAAGCGACTAGTTGAGTTGATTACTTGTTTACCCTCCCCCCTTGCTGCCTCTGGGGAGGCAGCAAGGGGAGGAGCAGGAGCCAGTGCTGGTGGGGAGCCAACTTAAAATGCAGAGCCGCAGCAGTCCCGGACCCGATGCGAGTTCGGACTGCCCAGTCCCAACTCGCGTCAGGTCCAAGACCTACCCCTGTTGTGGCTCTATAGTTTAAATGTAGTAGGAGCTGAGCTGCCTCTGTGCCTGGCTCCTACTACATTTAAACTGCAGAGCCGCAGCGGGGGTAGCTCCTGGACCTGGTGTGAGCTGGGACAGAGGGCCTCCCCTTATCGACTCATCGTGTAGTTGATACAAATTGTATTGATTACATGATTAGCCCTTTACTTGCTACTTAACATCCTCAGTCAGGATCTTATGCTCACCCTAGGTCCTCTCATGGCAGTGCTAGAAGCTTCAATGCTTCTCTGCCCTTCTTCATGCAGCCTAGCAGAGTTGGAGCCTTCTACTTCCCAATAGCGTCTGCTTTATCAGTCATTTTAGTTCAGTGATTGTGAGCTTTGCCTACAGCCATCCGGTTACAAATCAAATCCTTACTCATATTGAAGAGGAGGATTAGATTCACATGTGTATCAAAGGCATAGTCGTAATGAGGAGCCCTGCCAATTTCAGGGCTCAGGTTGAACAGCACAAGTGGACAAAGTGTAGGGCTGGGAGACAGGGACTCCCAAGTTCTAATCACAGTGTTCTGCCATCAGCTTTCCTGCACAAGACAAGTCACTTTACCTTCCTATACCTGTCTTCCCCAGCCATTCATTTGGGAAACATCCCAGGCCGTTCCCAAGGTGACCATTAATCTTCAGTAATGAAGATTAACACTAATTGTTGAAATGATACTAACCTCAAGTAACATTTGAGACAGTAACATACTGAAGCACATAGTTTAGCAGGGCCCGTAAGTGAATGCTGTTAATATAATTTGCTTTACGGGCATTTATTATAACACTAATTTATTTTAAGTTCATAGTGCTTAAGATTGGAATGGCAAATAATCAGTTTTTGGTCAGTTTTTTGCATACTCGGTGTAGGCCGAGATCACATAAACTATTGTTTGCCTTGTCTTCTGCCTTAGGCCCTTCATTGATTCTCCACAAGAAAAACAAGGACAGGTCTAGTAGCTGTAGTTGACTGTTACAAAATAATTCTACATATTCTTTGTGATGAGCTTCAGAAGACACTAGAAGCAGCTTGGAATCATTCTGCATATTTGGGGTTATAGTTATATTAATATATATTTGCATATGTCAGAGAGCAATTTGACTGTTACTAATCGTGTGGTTGTGGGATTATGAGTATTTATTTAAATTCTAGATTTTTGACTTCGGAGTTACTTCTGATTGAACTGTTACAAATGCTCCTTCTATTTGTTGATTGCCACAAAACTGAAATATAATGTAATAATGGCTCATATTAAAGAGCCGTTACTAATTCAGACCACTCAACTGGAATAATATAGAACGGATTTAGATAAATTTACCACTTTATGATCAGACTTTGGTTTATTGATCGAGTTGGTATCCCTTTGCCCGTGTTGAACAATTTGCATTGAAATTAATTAATTAAATGTTAATGCTATCTTATTCATCTGTTATTTTGCTTTTTGTAACTTATTTATCACTTTATTTTGTTTAAGTTAATGAAATTTAGAAATGTCTAAATAGTCATCCTGAGTATTGAGTGTACTTTGGTGTTAGCAACATAATAGTGAATTTGTTGGAGAGCTTGAGATGCTTAACTGAGAACTGACCATTGTGTTTTTAACACACTGAAAATATTTACACATCTGAAGCAAACAATTTTTGAATGTGAAAGATGATAGGAGTTGGAATGCAGGCAAGGTATGACAACTAGGGATGTTGAATGTCGATTAATTGGAATTTCCATCGACTACTCAATAAGTCGATAAGGGGGGCACTCTGCTGCGCCTCTGCCTTTGAAATGTACAAGAGCTGCCCGGGACTTTGTACATTTCAAAGGGAGAGGCGCGGGATCCCCCACTGCTGAGCCTCTCCCTTTGAAATGTACAAGAGCCGCCATGGCTCTTGAACATTTCAAAGGCAGAGGCACGGAAGTGGAAACCCCATGCCAGTGGGACTACTTTGGTCCCGCTAGCATGGGTTCCCCGCTGCACCTCTGCCTGCCCTGCCCTCTGTGGAGACAGTGCTGGGGGGAGCCATCTTTTAAGCTGGTTCCCCCCAACACCGGCTCCTGCTACCCCCCCTTGGTACTTCTGTTACAGAGCCAGCAAGCGACTAACTAGTCGACTATCATTTACATCCCTAACGACAACAGGCACAGAATTTATAAAAAAACAGAACAAAACAGTTTTTCAGGGGTATAGTAAGGGAGAGTGGCCTCCCTCAGAGGCTGAGGGAGTACTACACTCTCTCCGGTGGGTGGAGCTAAATAAGCCCCACCTCCTAAATAAGCCAGCATGATAGGAAGTATAAAAGGCAAGCTTAGCAGCTCAGTTGGGCTGGAGCTCCTGGAGGAGATAGACGCTGCTGGGGCTGTAGCCTCAGTGGAACCTCTGCTGTGCTAAGAACCTACCTGAGCTGCCAGTCACTGGCCAGCCAGAGGACCAAAGAGCTGCTAGGACTATCGTAGCAGAGTACCCAGTGGAGACAGAAGGCAACCCCAAGCCACATGTCCATTGTGAGGCGAGGGAGGAGCCCCATGACACCAAATGGTAGTTTAGTCGTGCTGTAGCCTGAACACCATTGATCCAGTGGCAGAACAATTGCCATTGGTAGGGCCATACCTAGCACCTGGTAGATAGGTCCTCCTACCCGTGCAGCCACCCCATCCCTGAGGTGGCCACCTCTCCCCACTTTAGGCCTGCATTTGTCTGCCATCTGCCTGACTTAGGACAGCAGGTGAGAAACGGGCATTCCACCCTGCCTGAAGGACCTGAGTCGGATACTGTTTGTTTGCTAGGCACAGCTACACAGAGTGGTCCGTCGCTGAACCTGAGGGACCATTACAATGGGTAAACCGACCTATTTGTGAGTATCTTACCAGGTAACTTACATAAAAAGAAATTAAAATTGTCAGTGCATACAACAGGAGGATTTTATTTTTTTTAGATCTTGTAATATTCTAGAGCTAATGATAAACCCTGAGAGCCTCTAGCATCCAGCAAGATAGCATTGGAAGCTTTTCTTCAGTAGCTCAACTGTAATGCTGGAGCCATGCAAATCTGATCAGTAATTATTGGAATTCTTATTCCTGTTCATCCTGCTGGCTGGAGGTACAATATCACGACAGTCTTACAAAAGTAAGACACAATGGACACAAATCGGATATATGTAAAGGAAACATACAGAAACTTATTGGGGAACACTTCCATCTTCCTAATCACTGTTTAAAAGATCTTCAGGTGGCTGTCTTGTCACAAACCAGTTCTACTAGCCAGATACACAGAGAAACGTTGGAATTAGAGTTCATCCGCAAATTCAATTCACATGCTAATGGACTCAATCGTGATGAAGGATGGTTGGGGCACTACCAACTTAATAGCTGATGAAGGTGCAAACAGCTCTTTGTGTAGACTCCTATGTCAGGAAGGATACTATCAATTGACTTCTGCTTTGTTTTAACTACCCAATGTTCAGATACTTCCTGATTCCCTCTAGCTCCCTCTCTCCTCCTTTTTTTCCCCCCTCCTTCCCCACCCCCCCTCATATTTATTTTGGGTCTGCACATCCTAAACTCATAACTCCGGTCATCTGAAGAAGTGGACTGTGCCCATGAAAGCTCATGATCCCATTTACATGTTTTGTTAGTCTATAAAGTCCTACCAGACCATTTGTTGTTTTTTTTACAAAAATAAATAAGTTCGGTGAATAGATAGGCTATACTGTCTTCCCACAAACTTTCAAGTCAAGTTCAAGGTCTCTGTCCTTATTTTAAAGGTCCTCAGCTCAGTGGTCTGAGCCCAGCATACCTAAAAGATCACCTAAAAAGTTTCCGGAAGAAAATTGTGGAAGATGATGCTGTTCTTTGGGAATAAAGGAACTTTTTACCATAAGGCTTTGTCTACACTGCAGGCTTTTTCTCAAGAAGTTTTTTGCGGAAGATCTCGTCTGCAAAAACTTCTTGCGCAAAAGCGTGTCCACACCACAAACGCGCATTGCAAAAGTGATGTGCTTTTGCGCAAGAGAGCATCCACACTACATGGACGCTCTTGCGCAAGAAAGCTCTGATTGCCACTAACAGAATGGCCACCAGAGCACCTGTGCTTTTTCTGATAGTCTCTTTTTGCTCAAGCAACCCCTGCGGAGCGTCCACGCAAACCTTTTTGCACAAGAGCTGTAGCGCAAAAAGGAGTTATTCCTTGTGGGGAGAGGAATAACTCTACCGGCAAAAGTCCTCTGTCCTGTCGATTTACTGTTTTGGCGGTTTTTAGCACAAAAACACGCTTGAGGTGTGGACGCTTTGCTGGTTTTTGCGCAAAAACCTTATAGTGTAGACAGCTTAAGGGTAAAAAGCTTATTTTTGTGAAACAACACACACACACACACACCCCCCCCGGAACAGTCTAAGAACCAATATAAACTTCACCACCACCAAACGCTCCCAAGTGCCAGGTGTATCGCCTGGCTTCAAATAACAAACCTACTACACATACTTACTGGGACCACAAAACACTTTTTCCTCCTATGTCAGGCAAGGAATTAGAACATTGCATATTTTGTTTCAATGTTGGTACAGGTTTAATTTCACTTGCGGGAAGGTGAGTTGTTTAGGGTTGACTGTTTTGGGTTAGGTTTTTTTTTAATTAGAAGTGGAGTTTTTAATTGAGATTTGCTGGATTGTAATGTCTGACATTCAGTACAGGTCTTGACATTTAAAAAACAAAAAACGTCACCCAAAACAATACGGTCACTAAAAAAACCCCTCTTAACCCATAAAAAAAATCAGTACTCATTTTCCAGATACTTAATGATGCTCTCTCTACCACCCCCTCCCCTTTTCTTTCTCTCCCCTTCCCCTCTCCTATTTATTTTGAGTTTTCATATCCCCTACTCCTAACTCCGGTCATCTGAAGAAGTGGGCTGTGCCCATGAAAGCTCATGATCCCATCTACATGTTTTGTTAGTCTATAACTGTGGTCACCAACAGGTCGATCGCGATCGACTGGTTGATCGTGAGGCCTCAACCATTCAATCGCAAGGCATCCAGGGGCCCCCTCCCCATTTTCCCTCACCCCCGAGTAGTCCCACTACCTACCTCCAGTGAAAATGGAGGTAGTGCCGGCTTCCCGTGGGTGGACGGAAGTCCTGCAGCTTAGTGTCACTTCTAGGGACTCCGGAAGTGCACTGGCTGCTCTGCCGGGCATGCTGTGGGAGGGGGCATCAGCCCCGGAGGAGGAGCACGGTGATTTCCCTGCACCTGCGCAGGAGGGGTGAATCGGCCCCGGGGCAGGCATGCGCAGGGTTTCCCTGCACTGCCAGGGAGGGGGGAGGTCAGGCCCAGAGGAGGCATGCACTGGCTTCCCCCTGTGGGGGGGAAGGGAATCCTATGAGGAGGCAGATGCAGGGGACTCTCTGCCTCCACTGGCAACCCACTCCCCAGTTCCCTCTCCCCAGCCACAGAACTCTGTCCCCACTCTCCTTCTCGAGCCACAGAACGCTGTCCCCACTCCCGTCCCCGTTCCCAGAACTCTGTCCCCACTGGCACCCTGTCCCCTGCTGCAGAACCCTGTCCTCTGCCGTCCCCGCACCCTGTTCCCTCTCCCCTGCCCCCAGCTGCAGAACTCTGTCCCCACTGGCACCCTGTCCCCTGCCGAAGCACCCACTAGCACCCTTCCCCAGTACTATGTCCCCTGCTCCCACCAACACAGTGGGGGCCACATTAGTGAAGCTTGTGGACGGGGGGGGGGGGGGGGGGGGGGGGGGAGGAGGTTTTTTTTGCATCTCGCTTGTTTGGCCCCAACTGATTTTTCTTGGGCCAGTGACCCTGACTCAAAACAGGTTCCCTGCCCTTCTCATAAATAAAGACAATGCAGAAACTTTTTGTTTGACACAGTATTTTATTTAAAAATGAAGCCTGGCCAACAAACCCCCAATTGGGGCTAAGCCCCCATCTGACCACAGCATCATAGCACTCCTGCACTCCCCTTTCCCCCAGACCCTGCATCTGAGCCTATCATACACTGGAACCCCCTGCCCTGAGCCCCTCACATCCCCAACCCAAATTCCTGAACCCTCACATCCAGAAGTCTGTGGCTTGCTTAGTACCCTATCCCTACATCTGACCCCAACATTGCCCAGCCTGGAGCCTCCTCCCTGAGCCAGTGTCCCCTTAGCCACCTTCTGCATCCAGATTTCCTCCCGGAGCTTGAACTTCTCGCCCCTTCCCACACCCGAATCCCTCAGTCCCACCCCAGAGCCTACATATCCTGTCTCACCCCAGCAAGGTTACAGCTAGACTGGCATGATTTTCCACAAATGCTTCTAACGGAAAATTTTTTCCGTTAAAAGCATTTGCGGAAAAGAGCATCTAGATTGGCACGGACGCTTTTGCGCAAAAGCACTTTTTGCGGAAAAGCGTCAGTGCCAATCTAAACACGGTTTTGCGCAAGAAAGCCCCGATCGCCGTTTTCACCATCGGAGCTTTTTTGCTCAAAACACTTTTTAGTTGTCTACACTGGCCCTCTTGTGTAAATACATTTGCGCAAGAGGGCTTTTGCCTGAACGGGAG
>JANRFK010004893.1:58483895-58495766 GCA_030068395.1 Apalone spinifera | reverse complement strand
CTACACGACGAGCCGTTATTTCGACATCACGTTGAAACAGAGTCGAGCTGGAGGACTTCTTACTCCACCTCCTGTAACTCTCATTTTACGAGGACTAAGGGACGTTGGAGGAAGAGCGTTCTTTCTTGAACTTCCTACTGCGTAGGTAATGCCAAAAACCTAAATAAGCTGTTTCAACTTAAACTACGCAATTGCCATAGCTGAAGTTGCGTAGCTTATTTTGGCTTTAGCCCAGCTGTGGAGATGTTCCCATGGTGATGGAGTCTTCGCCATTTGTGACATGAGTGCACGGGTGTCATTGAGAGGGGCTGATTTCCTACCACAGCAGAACACTCCTGCCTCCCCTCCAGCCAGGAATGGGCGAAATGCAGGCAGCTTTGTGTACTTCTCTCCTCTCATTCACTCACCAGAGTGAAAGGAATGCAGGCACCCCAAGCACTACAAAAGGGCCCCTGCCCATGCCTACTGAAGTTTGGCTGCTGGCTGAAATCTGGAGCAGCTGGGTTAAGTCATTCTTAGAACAAGAGCACACCTGAAGTGGAAGGGACCTCAAGAGGCTATCAAGTCCTGTCCCCTGCTCTCACAGCAGGACCAAGCAAGAACAGAACTGCAGCAGCAAATGCAGAATACAAAGGTGAGCAGTCATGGTGCTTGGTTGCTACCAGTGGCTTACTCCTCTTCCCTCACCAGCCAGCCACAAGCTACCTATGGTGTTGTTCCTCTTCAGGCTCAGCCTCACAGATTGAAAAGATACTTCACTCTTCTCCCCCCCCTTCTTTTCTCTACCAATAGGAATGCAGAGGTGTATCTGGCAGATCCAATAGCAGGGCTGGGTGCTCCTGTAGCACTTTTTTCAAATTCATTGAGCAGGCTCAGAGAGTGGTGAGTGGGGAAGGAAGCTCAGTTGATTGCTGCAGATCTGCCCTCATCCTCATAGGTTGCAATGTTATAAAGGTGGGGAGGAGGAAGCCCTGTGTGGCACCAATAGACAGGCGGGGGGGGAGTTGCTGCCCCTTGCACAATTAGGTTAGCCCAGCTTTGGATGTTTGCACTTCACTGCAAGAGCAGCACAGCTAAAGAATGGTCACCTGGGGACTTTCCCTGCTAGAAACGTTGCTTAAACTACACTTAAACTTTCCCCCTTTTTCCCAAGTCTCCAATTTTTAGGGGAGTGGCAATACCTGGAGGTAGCCATCCGTTCTTCCATTTAGTTCCACTTGTCTGTGAGATGTTTCCTTTTGATTGCAAAGGGCTTTGGGTCAGGTTACCAGGGCCCATACAGATGGTTACACACAATTATTGATTCCTCAGCAGGTTTGCAATTGCACTTTTTAATTCTAGGACTTTTTTCCCAGAACACCTTTTAAGGAGTTTCAAAAACATCGAGTAGTTCCGTGATACTTTTAGACTATGTCGACACTCACGGCTTCTTGCGCAACTACAGCCGTTCTTGCGCAAGAAGCCGCAGAGCGTCCACACTGCCCGCCTGCTCTTGTGCAAGGAAATTTACAGTTCGGCGTGGTAAGAGAGGGCTTTTTGCGCAAGAGTTACGCTCCTTTTTAACAGGTGTAAGCTCTCTAGCGCAAGAGGGCAGTGTGGACGCTCGGCAGGGGTTTCTTGCGCAAGAAAGCCCTATGGCTAAAATGGCCATCAGAGCTTTCTTGCGCAAGAGAGCGTCTACACTGCCATGGGCGCTCTTGTGCAAAAGCACAGCTCGCACATGGCAGTGTGGACGTGTTCTTGCACAAGAACCGTTGCGCAAGATGTTCTTGCGCAAGAAGCCACGAGTGTAGACATAGCCCTCGAGATTATCGAGAGAGAGAGAGAGAATCATGAACTTTTGTGGTCAAAACCCATTTTTTCAGATGAGATGAAACTCATAATACAATCTATCTATCTATCTCACTATATATATTTGTTAGTTTCTAAGGTGCCACAGGACAACTCATTGTTTAAAGTTACACACTAAAACGGCTACTCCTCTGAGACTTTTAAGGAGCTGTTGGTCTTTTACATATGCAGAGACAAATAAATGCTGCCTTAAGCAGCCAGCTATTTTATATCTATATGTTTTCTGTGCTGTGTGTCCTCCTTCTCTTCCAACTGTAAGTAACCTTACCTCCTGTTTACTCTTTAATATTTCTGAAGGTGACAGAGTCTCCCAAACTTGAGTACCTTCAGTGACTTTCATAGAGGTGATATTCACTCTCTCAAATCCTTAGAGCAAGCAGCACATCAGGAACCTCCTTCCAATCCTTTGTATTTATTCATAATTATTCATATAAACCATTCGGTGCACATAAATAAACCCAAGCCAAGATGTCTGACAAAATGTATTTGCTAGAGATGTATGCTGCTAACATCCATTATTTAAGTAAACTCTAGACAGTCGTCCGTTTTGAATGGTATAGTCTAGGATGTAAGCCAACTGAATACAGCAAAGTTGAACCAACTGAATACAGCAAAGATTAAAGAGATTTCAGCACAATGGCATTTTGGTGAACTAACAAGTGGAGCAAGGCAGAACCGGCCCAAGGTATGGGCCAGCCGGGCTTCCGCCCGGGGCACCCCATTGTAGGGGGTGCCGCGCGGGGCTGCCAGGCTGGGCGGGGGCGGCACCACGCATGCTTTGCGTGTCCAGGGTGGTGCCACACATGCGCCGGGCACCCAGGATCGGGGCCGCACATGCATCACACTCCTGGGGGCAGGGCCGTGCTTCCGGGGCCCGGGGTGCGCAAATGGCTCGGCCCTGGAGCAAGGGCAAGAGGAAGGCCAAAGTTAAGATTCAAGGATATATGTAAAAACACTATGAAAAGGTTTAACATCAGTCCAAGCTCTTAGGAATCTACGTCATCAGATCGCAACACCTGGCAACAATTATTACAACAGAGCACGTCATTTTTCGATCGGACTTGTGCAAGTCATGCAAAAGAACTCCACCTCGGAAGGAAAAATTCTCGGACTCGTGAAAACAGAAGTAGACTGGCATGTAGCTATTGTAATTGACTGTGCAAATCCAATATTACACAAAGAAGCCATGAAAGAAGTTGAGATCCAGGCACAACTCATAGATTGTCGCTGCCGCTGCTTACCACTGTCTCTTGAGATGAATGGGCCATATATAATACTTATCCCAAAATCCCTGTTGCAGTTATAAATCAGTGTTTCCATTATAACTCCACCTTACTTCCCAGATCCTCAGCTTTATGAGTTGGTTGTAAAAATGGAGTGTGTGCAAGGTCACAGCTGAATGTGATTCTCCTCAGTCATGGCCATTATTAATTATACAAGTGCAAGGAACACAGGAATATTACACACTCATGTGGATGGCTCCTGCTCTCACTGCAATCAGTTAAAAGTTTTGCCATTGACTGGAGTAAGAGCAAGACCATACCTACACAGCATTAATCTATATACTTGTACCAGGTTAACCTTGATGTGAACCTGCTTAAATAAGGAAACAGATTTGAGGATGAGTAAGTTTCAGTAAAATCTCTTTGTTTTCCCAGTAATCATCCTCCTTTTACTGACTCTTTTTGCAAACATTATATCAGGAAAAGGAATGAAAAACCTGACATTCGGTTTTCTGTGGAATGGTAATATTCAAAACTCTGGATTTAAATAGTGTAAGACTTTTGGTGGGGGGAAATAGCTCCCAAAAGTGAGAGAGAAGTTGTTGGGAGAGAAAAAAATAACAAAAACAAAACAAAAATCAACAAAGACTTCTGGAAAAGACATGCTCAAACAATGTGTTCCTTACGGAGGTCTATGGTTTGTCTTCTTGTGTTATTGTTGTTGTTGTTTTTAAACCCTTCCTTTTAAATAGATGGGAGCAGTTTGTTATCCTGTTGAGGTCATTTTTAACCTTTTCTATGAATCTGAAAATCCAAATAGTTGGAAAGAATCGCTATGAAGTCAGAAACAAAGAAACAACAAAAGCCAAGAGGCTCTGCATTTAAATGATTAACATAATAAACTGACACTAAAATGATCCAAAGTGCATCTAACAGTCAGCCATACCATTTCTCCTTTGATGTGTGTATTCTCCTTTTAACCCTACTGTGACTGAATAGTGATTTCCCAGGGTGTTTGTCATAGAGGGCTTGTTGCTCAGGTTTATAACTATGTAGGCCAATCAATTGCTTAGCCATGAATTTGGAGGATGGGACCAAGAGCTGTGTCACAAATTGTGACAGTCTGAGTGAGGGACATTTTGGAGGAAGAGGAAACTGACAATTTTTCCATCATCAGAGGAAGAAATGTTTAAAAGCAAAGCCCTTCTTCCCAAGAGAAAATAGCTTGATGCAAAATCTCCCACGACAAAATTCTACATGCAAAACTCTCAGCGGCAGGATGTAAAGTTGGTTTTAACTCCAGTATTTGAATCCTTTTAAAAGAGAACTAATCCTGGCAGGGTTTTGCCTCATAGGGCCTCCCCCTTTGTCAATTTCGGTGCTACCCTCTCCGATCCCCAGCAAGCTTCCAAAGGCTGCTGGAGAAGTTGTTGTGTTGCACTAAGGACTTTGCAAAATAAGGAAATACGTTAATAAATGTGCATGCTTCAGCCCCGAGTGGAAGGAAAATCTGCTGCCTCTGACTGATTAAAGAAAACCCGGAAACGGAAATATAAGGCTGAGAGCAGGGGAGAATTGTTGCATTTTGAACTCCCTGCGGAAACAGAGAAGATAGAGTAACGTGTGTGGGGTGAGTTTCCTGATCTGATTTCCTCAAGCTGATTTAATTCCCGTTTCTATTTAACCCGATTTACCCGAGGCTGGTCTGGGTATCCGCGCGGTGAGGTGGGACGATTTGTAAAAGTTGTGTCTGACTTGGGCTGAATTGCAAAGGGACGCTGATAAATTTATGTAATTTACATCTCTGGCAATTGCTTTAGGCTCCTCTTCATGGCGTTTATTTTACTTTCACGTAATCTTTGACTCTTTCCCTTTAACTTCAGTTTTCCTTCTCCTAGCCCTAAATACATGTACGGAGAAATAAACCCTGTTTATTATTCCCAGGAGTAACCGTAATTGCTTAATTATATATTAACTTATTGACACGGTTTCATTTTTTGTCTTCATTGCTACACAAACTGTTCTTTATTTTTAATTGTAAAAATAACTGTAGGCAGCTGAACTTTTTAAGCTCTTCCTTACAAATAGCGATGCCTTTAAAGCAAATCATGTGAAGGGAGACATCTGGACAAAAAAATGCTGGACTTTGACTTATGCTTCCTCCCCCCCCCTACAAACTAATTGTATCCTGTATTATGTGGAGTGGGATAATTTTGTACTTGTGTTCTAGCAACAGTTACTGATTCTATATGCAAACCTTGCCTTTTGGGTTAAAGTTCTGCGTTCGGGGTCAATTGTATTTATTAAAATGCAGCTCAGCTAGCGTCGAGGGGTCCGGTGGCACCTTATAGACTAACCGAAGTGTTTGGAGCATAAGCTTTCGTGGGCAAAGACCCACTTCGTCAGATGCATGTCAGCTAGCGTGTTACTTATGCTACTGGCCAACACAGTTAAAAGAATACACAACTATAATTATAGCTTTGGTATAAATAGACCTGTCTTTTATATGTAGGTAGGTGATTTGAAAAACAAGTTCTGCCATTCAGTCCCCATTCACTCTGAGCTGTAATTGTACAAAGGCAAGGGTCTGAATAGCAGGACATAGCAAAATATGCCTTCTTTCATCACTGTCTCAATGCAGGGAAATTAAAGGGAAGAACTATTGCAGAACAAGCTATTCTCAAATAGCCACTGTGGAATAGCTTGTTCCAGAATAGATATTTCATGTAATTTTCTCATGTAAATGAGTCTTGAGCTAATGCTACCTACTCTTCGTGGCTCTTTACAAGTGCACTTAACCACACTAGGTAATCTAATTGTTATAGCTGTGTCTGTCCCGGAATCTTAGTACCTCGTTCACTGTCTCGTGCTATCTTTTTATTGGACCAACTTCTTTTGGTGACAAAACTTGTCTCTCTAATGTGGGTAGAATTTAATTTGCTCCCACAGTGGTGCTTCCCAAACAAAATAACTTCCTCAGCTTTTGCTGGGATCAGCTAACCAGCTTTGAAATGCATCCTGAAACATGATTTCCTTTAACAGTTCAACCATAAGAACACCATTAGCACGTGTTGCAAGACCTTCCTCTTTGATAAACATTTTCCACCATCAGCAGAATGCTCATTATGTGCCGCCTCCTCCTATAACCAAAAGTAGCAGAAAAGCAGAAAGACTGCACACAGTCCACTAGGAATTTTGCTATGCCAAACTTATACCCTCAGGAGCGCTCGAATACTCTAGATCAAGCTTGATGGGTAATCCTAAAATCTCTCTTCTAAATCAAAATTACATCTTGCATTATTTTTCCTCTTTTTTTCCAGCAACAGAAGACGACTATTCCTATAAGCAGCAGTGGTAAATTAGGCCTCTGGTCCTGTCTACACTGACACTAATAGGTCCTGGATTTAAAGTACAGATGCAACGTGGTTTTTACCTGCTCACCAAACTCTTATTTCTAATAGAATCCATGTTGCCATTCAGCTGTTGGTGGGGTGAAACATTCTTTTTTGATTGTTAAGGAACTGTGTCCAAAGGGGAGAAAAGTGATAGAGATGCAGCCGTGTTAGTCTGGTCTAGCTAAAACAAGAGAGAGAACTATGTAGCACTTTAAAGACTAACAAGATGGTTTAAAAGTGCTACATAGTTCTGTCTTTTGTTTTAGCGAAGGGGAGATAGGAAGGCATGATGTGGGTCTCCTTGTGTCTGTTCTAGTCCTCAAACTCTTGCCCGCATCAAATAATTTGGACAAAATCAGATACCTCTCCCCAAATTCATGCTGTTACAGGAGCAGGACTACAAGCTGCTCAGGTGTATAACTTCATTTCTGAAGAGGTGAAATGCCATAGTTTTGACTACTGCAGGATTTGGCCATAAGCCCTGCAGAAGCATTTTGTAGTTAAGCCTGAAAAATGGCTCTCTAGTTTTGTTCTCTCTCTACTATTCTTCTTACTAATTTCTGGGATATTATGAATTCTCTTTTCACCTGAGCTTGTGTATTCAGTGGAGGTAGTGCCAGGTTGCTGCATTGTGTATTCTGACACCCTAGGACGCAGTTCTCAAACTGTGGATTGGGTCTCAGTGCAGATTCATGGGGATGCTACTGTTTGTTTACCTGTCCCCATTCTGAAAGCCGACCATTTTATTCCTACTCTATTTCTTGTCTTTTAACCAGTTACTGATTCATGAATCCTCAATGACTCTTATCCAATAACTGCTTATTCTGCCTTTGGTGAAGGGCATTGTCAAAGACTTTTTGAAAGTCCAAATACGCTGTATTCAGTGGATCAGCCTTGTCCACATGCTTGTTGATCCCATCAAAGAATTCTAATGGATTGGTGAAGCATGATTTCCTTTTATAAAAGCCATGTTGATTCTTTTCCCCACAAATCATGTTAATCGATGTGTCTGATAATTCTGTTCTTCACTGTAGTTTCAACCAGCTTGCCTGCCTGGTTAGGTTTATTGGGCTGTAATTGCCAGGATCACCTTTGGAGTCTTTTTAAAAAAATGGTGTTACCTTCACTATCCCCAAGTTATCTGGTACAGAAGCTGATTTAAATGATAGGTTACAAGCCACAGTGAGTAGTTCACCCAGTTCTGAAGGAACTCAAATATTAAACTGCAGAACACCATCTGGTCTTGATGACTTATTACTGTTTAATGTAGTGCATATGCCCCCCAGAAAATAGGAGGGAGGGAGACATACAGCCATGCAACATGAGAGCAGAATTGGGACTTTGTGTTTTTGTTTATGGTGTAGGAAACGTAAGCTGTTGCAACTTCCTAGTTATAATGGAAACATTAACTTTTGCTTTAGGTAAAAATGTCTTCAACATGTGATTTTGTTGTGCTTCACACTGGGCAGAAGATGCCTCGTATTGGACTGGGGACGTGGAAAAGTGAGCCTGGACAGGTAAGCTGTGGACTTGCACTTGGTATAAACAAATGCTGATTTCAATCTGTAGTTTTGCCTTATGCGCACCTGAAGCACTCTGATTTTATGGTCTGTCAGTGAGCATTTCAGTCTTGCAATGTAGATGTTTAGGCCCTAAACTTTAATATATGTATGTGCTTAACTTAATGCAAGCAAGCAAGCCCCCTGAAGTAAATGAAACTACTCACTTATGTGTTAAGCATATATGATCATGTTTGCAAAATTGGGGCATGAAGTCACAATTTGGTATTCCATCCATGTTCAACAAAGCATCGAAAAGCATTTGGTTAATTCACACTGATGTCAATGTACAAAAGTTGATGCAAATGTCAATGGAACTGCAGGGCCTGACTGCCGAACAGGGGTTTAAAGAGGAAGGGTAGTTCTTCTCTAAGTGCTTGCTCATGTCGATTCCATTTTAGGGGTGTGTGTGTGTGCCCCCACATGCACAGTTGTGAGATTTCTGCCATAGCAGTGTCCATAAGGCCAGCTGTGGCACGCTGCGGAGCAGTGCTCCCAGGCAGTGGTATATTAGGGGATGCCAGTCTTGTGCCCGCTTGCTTCCTTCTTACCACCCATGATGGTTTGTTGGAGCGCCTTGTCTTGCATCGCAAGAGCTGTAGCAATTTTCCTAACATAGACTGTTTTGTTCGTTGTTGCATATAGTTCATTGTTAGTTACTAGAGTCCTGGCTGGATCTTTGCCTCAGGTGGGGCGTGACCTGTTAGCCCAGCTTTAAGTTGTGTTTAGCACGCAGCAGCAATGCCCATCAGTGATCCGCACAACAGTTGTCTCAAGTGTCTGGGGGAAAGTGACAGGAAGGACAGGGGTCGTATTAATAAAAACTCTGGCCCTTGTACCCAGAAGAAGTGGGATATCCGCTTGAAGGCTCTCCTAATGGAGGTGGCTCTTCATCCCGTGTCCGAGCCCTCCACAGCTGACCACGTACCAAGTATATTGGCTTCGGTGTGTCGTGCACCACCGGTGCCTGACGTGACCTGGCACTGCTCCCCTTTACTGGTGCCGAAGAAGGGGAACCCCTCCGTGCCAAAGGACAGAGGGCCTATGGGCGAAGGACCTGTGTCAAGCCATGCACCCGCTTTGGAGCTGCAGGGGAGTACTGCTACAATTGGTCCCTGGCTAGGCCTGGGGGGCCTTCACCCCACTGTGGATAGCAACAGGGAGTCCCAGCCTAGAGTGGGCTCTTCAGTGTTCCAAGGGCTAAAGTGTTAGCTGACAGACCCTGCACCAGGGAACTGAGGTGGCTCTGCCCCTGACGCTGAAGAGCAAGGTGCAGCAGCACGGACTAGCAGAACACCCCCAGGTCTCCTACGCTGCGGCCTTGGATCCCTGCACTAGGCCTCAGCTCACCAGCCAGGGGGCTTACGTCCCCAACGAGATCCCCGCCGACTGGGCAGTCCCCTTGACATCGGTCGCCATCAGCATTTTGGCACCAATCTCACTCGCCTTGGTGTGGCAGGTTCTGCGGCCCTGCATTGTGGTGCGGCGGGCTCGGCCTGGCCTGGCCAGAGCAGCACAATGGTAAACATACTGTTTAGCCAGTTAATTTTTCATATGGGATTTTACATCCCTAATTGCTAGGCTATATTAATGAATGAGGTTCTTGATAGTACAGTGATGGTGTCCGTAGTACTAATTAGATCAAAATTACCATTTTAATCCTTTGTGGATATTTTATTACTATCCAAAAGTTTGTAAAATACAGTGTGACACACTAATACGTTATGGGTGTCATTATCAGATCCTGAAGGGCAATGGCAGCAGGGAGGGCTGAGGAGGCAATGTTTCCATTTCTCTCCCTCTCTCTCTATAGGGACAAGGCCAATCCAACAGCTCAATTTTAAAATTACAGCACACAGGGTTTCAAATCATAATCAAATAAACATATTCTTAACACCGTTCCTCTGAGAGCCACACGTTGGACAACACGGATTTAAAATGACAGGAAAAATACTTTGCAAGTCCTCACTATATTTCCAGTTTCAAAGTCTTTTTGATTTAAAAAACAAAACAACACAAAAAAACAACAACTCGGGTCCATTGATCCTGTCATTCTGCAGACCGTTACAACCACCTCCCAAACTCAGTGCATTCACCAGCAATGAGATGCCATCCAAAGTTCAAATTCCTCCAGCATTCCAAAGATCTTGCATGACTTTAACTTTGAGCAAGGTAAAGATGAGACGTGTGTGCGTGCGCGCGTGTCGTTTTTAAGGAACGCCATTCTGTTATTTATCTGGAGAGAGAAAAATAAATACTGTAAACCCAAGAGTCTGTGTCTAGACAGGCAAGTTTTTGCGCAAAATCAGGTGCTTTTGCGCAAAAACTTGCCAGCTGTCTACACTGGCCGCTTGAATTTGCGCAAGAACACTGACTTTGTAATGTACAAAATCAGTGTTTCTTGCGCAAATACAATGACGCTCCCATTCGGGCAAAAGCCCTCTTGCGCAAATACATTTGCGCAAGAGGGCCAGTGTAGAAAATGGCGATCGGGGCTTTCTTGTGCAAAACCGTGTCTAGATTGACACGGATGCTTTTCCGCAAAAAGTGCTTTGGCACAAAAGCGTCCGTGCCAATCTAGACGCTCTTTTCCCCAAATGCTTTTAACGGAAAAACTTTTCCGTTAAAAGCATTTGCAGAAAATCATGCCAGTCTAGACATAGCCAAGAGTGTTTATTGATGTAGCACATATATTTATAAGGCTTTAGAAATCCCACTGAGTCCCTTTCTAGATTGTTTGTGAACATTAGTCTCTTAGCAGTCCTCTGCCTGTGGAACTCCTTACCATGAGCGAGCAAGATGAACCTGTGTTTTGCCTCTTTTTTTTAGGGCACCATGTAAAATGCAGACCTTTCCAAAATAACAATTGGCAGTGTCTGTCTTCTAGAGCAGCATTTCCCAACCACTGATCTGCAGACCAGTGGCGGGCCGCGAACCTCTGCCAGGCCATGTCCCCAGCTGCTAACGAGCCCTGCCCACTGGAGAGCTCTGATCCCTATAAGGTGCATGCCTGTGTGCACACTAAAAATTCTCCTCCCTCCCTCCCATGGTGAGTGGCGCTGCGGACTGTCCGTTCAGGGGCAGCCTCACCACGACCCTGGTTCCACCTCTGGCGGCAGCCACGTGGCCAGCCGGTGGGGCTGTGGCGGGCAACTGCCCCATGTCCTTTTTGTTGCGGGCAGCGTGTTCAGGACCAGAGAGCGGCGCCTTCGCAGCCATGAGCATCCCGGCCTTTATCGATATTACCGAGGAGGATCAGGTGAGAGCCCCGGGGGAGCTATGCTGGGTGTCTGCAATTTCCGCCCTTCCTCCAGCTGGGGGCTTCCCCTGCCAGCTCTGGCCTGTACCACGTGTCTGGCTGCTTCCCAACATCCTGGGGCACCGCAGCTGGCAGTGCCGGTTGGAGTTGTGTGGGGGGGAGCCGGGCTCCCTGATTCTAGCCAGCAGGTGTCAGGGGGGCTAGTACCGCCCGGCTGTCCAGTGGGTGCCGTGAGCCCGAGGCGCACACGAGCTGAGTGACCCTGCGCCTCGAGGCCCCCGACTGTTAACAGCCTGGGGAGGAAACGCATGCCCGCCCCTGTTGCTTGTGCCGCAGACGCTGCCGATCCCGTGCGTCGCCGGGCCTGGCAGGGCAGGTCTCTTCCCAGCTGGGGAAGAGCGGTTCGCTGCACAGCAGGAGGGCAGTGTGGAGCCTGGTACTGCAGCCTTAGAACAGCTGAGACGCGGGCAGCAGTGCTCAGCTGGTGGCTGGGAGGCAGTGCAGGACTAGGTGAGGGGGCGGGTCAGACACTGAGGGGCTCTGGGGGTGGAGGGCTCTAAGAGGCAGGGGGCTGGCATGGGGGG